>JANHGC010003196.1:80463-98056 GCA_027560395.1 Boaedon fuliginosus | reverse complement strand
AAAGACTAGACCAGAGGTGTCCAAACTTGGCAACTTTAAGACTTGTGGACTTCAACTCCCAGAATTCTGGGAATTGAAGTCCATAAGTCTTAAAGTTGCCAGGTTTGGATACCTCTGGACTTCATACTCCACAGTGCAGCAAATGCCATGTTCATTAAATGACTCACATGGTTTTAAACAAATCCGGCTTCCCCCATAGACTTTACTAGTCAGACGTCCCCTGGGAAACTGCACGTGGCTATCACATAACCCCACAACTGGAACTGTTGTAAATACATGCTGGCTGCCAAGTACCTGAATTTTGATCAAGTGACTGCAGGACACAAGGATTATTGTAAATAACTTTCTTTGGTGCCGTCACAACTGAACTATTGTTAAAGGAACAGTCATTGAGGACTATCTGTATAACTATCCTAAGTGATACAAGGAACTTCCATAGTAGGGGTGGAATAAAATTTGTGTCCCTCTAACCCAGCTACGTTTTAACTGGCACATCACATTGGGGCTATATGGAGATGCACCTAACATCAAGCCTGTAATCTCTGGACTGCAAATAGGTTCCGTGGAAGTACATAAACTATATATTGGAATCATAGAGACCTGATAAAAAGTATTGAATGTGGAGGCTTAAAATCCTGTTTCTTTATGATGACAGATTATTTAAATTATTTAAATATGCTCCTAAACTATTATTTAAAAAATACAGCCTGGTGAATTTTTGTTTGTTTTACATTTTGATACGTTTTAACTTATCAAATTCTGAAGTATTATGACTATCTCCAAGATCATTTTTTTTCACACTAACTCAACTTAGCATTAAGAGTTTTCATGGCTTTTTTGCAACGTCTGTGCCATTTAAAATTATATTAGAGATATGTAGTGTTTTCAGCTGTGGCACAACAGTCCAAGAAACTAATTTCTAGATGGGTTAATCTATCATGATTAGAACTTTTAAAAATGGAATCAAATAAGGTGCTTCCACTGAGGGAATTGCATGTATGAGTACGACAAACCATTTTTTCCTTTCCCCAAACATATACAATTACAAAATTGTTAAAGGCTTTTCAACATTTTAGAGAAACTTTTTATCAAGCATTATAAATCTTTCCTAGCTCTTTATACAAAACATTTCGTAACTGGAAAGCTACATTATCACATAGAACATGAATAACTGAAGCTCATTTTCTAAACTAATTTAGAAAAACTAAAAAAAATTCTGCAACTTATCACATTAGGTGAAAGCTGACAGTTTGAATATGTGTGCATAGCAAATTAAACTCATCTTACCTTTGAAGTCTACTTCTCCATTTCCATCAGTATCAAATATATCTATTACTCGTTGTACCAAGGGATTCTGTTGTAACTCAGGCAAAGACATAAATTCTTCCACACTTAAAGAACCAGAATTATCTAAATCAAGCTTCTTAAATCTCTTCCCCAATCGTTTAATCTCATCTGCATCAACTGGTACAGGGGGAGGGTAAAGACAGAGAAATATGAAATCCCAAACTGAATATACAATTGTTCTTTCTTCTAATACAATTTCTTGTTCAAAATGACAACTATTTTAGAATGTACATATCCCCCTGCTCTTATGCACAAACAGCTTTAAATGTAGTAAGTTAAAATGGATTACCTTTTACAGGACGGGCCATTGCACATTTTCCTTTACAGCTCTGAATAACCTAATATACGCTGACTCAAGTGTTCAGAGGACTAACAATGCTTAGTTAACTTCAGCCTTATGTTTACAAGCATCTGTCAGGTACAAATCTCCTTTTAATTATCTAACCACGTCAGTTATCTTTTAAATAGGAGGGAATGAGAGTGAGGTAAGCTGCAATGCACACAAAAATGAGTTTATTTAAATCTTCAGTTTTAACTCCTTATGAAACTGAACTGGTGTTGATCAAATGTTAAATTTACAACACTATAAAGAAATTTATCAAAGGAAACAATTAAATATGCTTTGTAAATTTGAGTCAACTCTTGATGTAATGGAGCAGTTTCAGAAGATTGCATGCAGGTGTTATAAAGTAGAAATAATCTTCAATTTACAACCACAACCGGGACTGGAATTTTAGCTGTTAAGCAAAATAGTTGTTAAGTGAGATATCATGATGCTTCACTTAACAACCAGAATCCTGGCATTCCCATTTGCAACTGTTAAGTAACCTCCCAGATAATTAAATAGACAGAGTCCTATGTGCCTTAGGAGGGGAAGGAAGGCCCAGGTGACTCCATGTAAGTGCCAAATTCTCTGCCAAAATCCATAGCACCCTTTCTGAGGCCATCGCTAATTTTAAATATTAAATAAACAGTCATAAGGTGAGGGCTACCTATACAGCAAATTGGAGAACAATTCAAAATCTTGATCAAAACTTTGTTTTGTATTAAGTATCCATTGGATTATGAACACAAGGTACAAATTAATATTTTCTATTCAAAATTCAGGTTAAGTATGAGTGTTATGGTGCTCTATATTTACATAATACAGTTTTAAGTATATATTAGCATCTTATCACATCCATTTTTTTTTCCAAAAGATGGCATAATATAGTAAAACGCTTTCTGTGAAGATGACAATATAGAACTCTGAAAAATAAAAGTTTAATCTAATTGTACAATAGCCTTCTTGAGTGGGGAAAAAGGCTGTGTTGTCTTATTCCAATTTGGGAGCAAAAAGAAACAGAACCATACTGGGACTATTAGCATTTGTGCAAAACAAATTTGAAATCATATTAAAAGTAGTACTATCCATTTTCAAATATCATGCACTGAGATTCAATCTATCTAATCACATTATTGAAATATCTAAGACAGTGGAACATCTATTAACTGTTGAATATATACTTACCAATCCTGAAAGCATGATGTTCTTCCAATATGATTTCAGGATCATACATAACAAAATCTTAATTCTAGTGTACAATTAGAATTGCCAATACTACAAAAAAGTCTTTAGAAAAAATTTTTTGAGTCCAATATTGTTAATGTAATGTTTAGCAAACTGAGAACAAAATCAAAAGACTTAAAACTTGGGGATTCTTTTAATGATAAAGTAGAAAGTGCCCAATGCATCTGATTCATCCTGGGAAAAACATGACTGGATGAAATTGTTCCTACAAGGCCTCTTTTCAGTTATCAATCCTTAACAGTTTTGAGTAGTATTGGGAGATGAAGTAAGTGAAAAGTCAGTTTGACCAAGCAACAGTTCAAGGTTTTGGGATTTCACAGTAGTGATAAATGGAACTACTGGACTTTGCTGTATCTGCAGATTCTAGTCTAATCTAATCTAATCTAATCTAAATATAAGCTGTAGCATTTTTAAGGATGGGAGGAGTGGGATCCAGAGTAGCTAGATGTTTTTGCTGATTTCATTGCAGATAAAGTCACTTCCCATTAGCTCAAATCCAAACATCAATTGGACAGAACCATATGAGATGACTAAATTCATTTCACTATGACTTTGAATTCTTTATAAAATGATTCCTCGTACTTGCTACAGAACACAGCATTCCTCATACTTTGCAGCAGGGCTCCTCAGGAGAATATGGGAAGCCGGCAAGAAAAGTCACAAATGGCAACCCCATGACTGTGGTTTACTGCAATATTATAACTGTGAGCTGGGCACTCCTGTAGAATACATACCTATATTCTATGTGGAGTTATATTTTAAGGCAATCTAGAAATTTAAATTAGTAGAAAATTTGGTGTCCAGGAAGTTAACAGAGAAAATGTGTTACTTTATATTGCACTCACTGCCTTAGTTGCCAGTAGATTTCTGGCCAGGATTCAAAGCACTATAAAGCCCTACTTGGTGTGGTTCCAAGAGGCTATAAGACACCACCTTACCAAGCATAGTTTTGCCTGTCCAGTGAGAGCCTTCATCATACTTCTATCAGAAGAGGATTATGGATTTTGAGGTAGACCTTTTCCATGATGGCATCCTTCTTATGGAATATTTTGCCCTGATGTGTCTTTAAATTTCAGCATTTAAGAAAGCAACAAAAACCATAAGTTTTAAATATAGATTTACTGCCTTGTATTTTTCTTTGGACATCTTTATAGTGAAGGGAATGGTTTCATATTATTGTTATTTGTTATTTTGTATATGCCTCAAGTCTTCTGAAAAGACAGGATTACAATGAAATATGTAGATCTTCTTGGTTAAAGTTCAAAGGGACTGAGAATAATCTGTCATGGTTTGTTGAAACTAATTTAAATCTTTCACTTTGTGCATACCTTTTGGAAAGAAAGACTAAATGACAGTGTTTATGTGTAACAAATCCTATCATCGTTCCTTTTCCAACACAGACAATATTTCAATAGACCCTTTCATCACTTAGGAGTAGCTTTGTGAGGTACTGATACAAGAATAACACAGCTGAACACCATATAAAGATTTTGTATATATAAATTCAGTTTAACTAAATTCCATATACTACACTGTTATATTAGATTATAATTGAAGCTGAATTACTTCCAAGAATTATAATTGGCCTTCCTCCTTGTTTTAAAGCAGGTAATGAGAGACACCTGGTTTAGGCACCTGGTTTAGGCAATCCAGGAGACTGAATTTTAGTCCTGCTTAAGGCATGAATCCTGGCTGGATGAATCTAGGTCCATCACTATCTCCCAGCCCACCTCACATCGCTGGTTTGTTGTTGTAGGGAAACTAGGACCAGGAAGGGATATTATTTATAAAAATAATTAAGATGAGATACCAATAAATAAACGAAAATTAAATTTAAAGAATGCAAATATAAAAAAAATACATTATTTACATGCCCAACAAAAATGTGGGGGCATAAAGAACCTCTAATCCACTGATTTTTATCCTTTGAAGGTACAAATCAAATACTACTAATATATCGACCAGTTATCTTACTATTCAATGGTAGCTCATTCTCAATTAGCAAAAGCAACTTACCCCTGCCCTATGGTGAGAAAAGAAACAGCAAATAACTGTTTTTCCCTTTTTATTGTAAACTTGCTCTATTTTCTTCCATACTGAGAAGAGTATTCTCAGAACAACAGCTGCACTTTTGTTACAGTCTAAGTAAAGTTGAACTTACAGTGCGAACACATTTCCAGTGGGTAGCTTGCTTCGTTTCCCTGAAATGAGAAAAAAGGGGTTGTTCAGAAAAAGGAGCCAATGGAGTACACCAAATGTTTTCCTGAAATGATATTGTTCTGTTTTTAAAAATTATTGTTAGAATTATCACTACATTAATAAGTACACATTATTGGCATACTGATTATATTTCCAGTATCAGCAATGAAAATTTGCATTTATTAAATTATACACATGGATCAAAATGGCACTTTCAATACATACAAAATTCTAAATATATTCTGCATTCTGCTCCGATTTATTTTAGCCTGTAATGCCTATTGGCAACAAAATTTTAAAAAATGTGCATAGGGTTCTTAAATATTGGAAGGTGGTAGAAACTATTAACAATAAACTGTAATTGAATCCTGGAAAAAATTAGACAAAAGGATTTTTTTTAACACAATGTATAATTAAACCTTGGAATTCACTACTGTGAGATGTGCTGGCTACAGCTTGTCTGATTCAAAAAAGGACTGAACCAATTCATGGGGGTCATGGGAATCAATGGTTAGCAGCCTTGACAGCAGTGGGACTGCCTCTGAGGTTCATCTTGGAAACCAGTGAGCCTCCTTATACAAATGGTTGGCTGCTGTGAGAGCATACTACTGGATTACATGGGCAGAAGTCCAATCCAGCAGTGCAGCACTTATGTTCTTAAGAATGAATAGACAAACCTGCATAGCATGGTAAAATAATTTTTGGAAACATTTCATTTAAATTAAATACCAGACACATTTTGAGCAAGCACTTCTTTCCAAAACCATCCGTGCTTCTTGGGTGTTAATTCAAGAACTTACAGAAGAGATGTCAGCATTAACGGGACCGAACTGACAAGTTACTTTGATCCTTCTTTAGAAATAAGACTATCAACTACAATTCTTATCTTTTGGAAGTAGGATCTGCCTTTTTCCAATCATTATAAATATAAATTCAAACCTTTTTTGAACTGTGGAGCCATTTAATTCTTCCAGTTTTTATCTACTAAGTCCATGTTACCTCCTTTTCTCCACCCACCTATATACTGGTTCATACTCCCTCTCTTTCTAAACTAAGTAAACAATTAATTGTAGCTTACTTTTACCAGAATACACTTCTGTTTCCTTGCAATTATATTTAAAATTCTTTTTTCCAATTCCAAACCAAAGATAGTATTTGCAATACAAGTAAGACTGTAATACCTGTCCTGATATAGACTAAGAAAGATGTTCTGTTCTGTTCTGTTCTATTCTATTCCATATTTACTCTTTAGAATCTATTATCTCATGGAAATCAACTGCAATTTTGAGAGTTCATCTATAGGTAGTCCTCAGGTTATGGCCACAATTGAGATTGGTATTTCTCTTGCAAGCCATTGCAGTTGTAAGTTGAGTTGGTCTGATTTTTTACAACAATTTTTCCAGAGGCCATTAAGCAAATCACTATAGTTGTTGGGATGCTGCAACCAGCCCTAAATGTGACCTGGTTGCCAAGTGCCCAAAAGTGATTGTGGGGATGGTGCAACAGTTGTAAGTGCAAGCACAGGTCACAGGTTATTTTTTCCAACTTTGAAATGTCATCAAATGAAGTCATAAGCAAGGATTACTGCACTCATTTGGTATACTACAAAGTATATTCTTGAATCTATGCTAAATAAAAAAACCCAAATCTATGCTTTAAAAAAACCCCACATCATTCTAGCCTCTATATCACAGCAAGTGAGACATAGACATAAATGTGACTCTGGCTAGATTCTTTGCATACTGTATATTAGCGTATCTGAAAAATAATAAACTGTATTTTACTTTTTCCCCCCTTTCTTGGCATAGTATAGGTATTCCTCAACTTACGACCACAATTGAGCCCAACATTTATGTTGCTAAATGAGAAATTTGTTAAGTGAGTTCTGTCCCATTTTACAACTTTCCTTGCCACATTTGAATCACTGACGTTATTAAATTAGTAACATCCCTGTTAAGTAAATCTGGCTTCCCCATTGACTTTGCTTGTCAGAAGGTTGCAAAAGGGGATCACTGGACCCTGGGACACTGCAACCGTCATAAATATGAATCAGTTATCAAGCATCCAAATATAAATTACATGACCATGGGGGTGCTGCAACGGTCATAAGTGTGAAAAATGTTCATAAGTCACTTTTTTCAGTGACGTAACTTTGAACAGTCACTAAACTAACTGTTAAGTCGAGGACTGCCTGTATGATTGTTTAACATTTCAGTTGTAAAAAGGGCTTACACCACAAACAAGAGTGATTCTTTTCATTTCATTTCACTCTTTTCATTTCTTCCTTTTTATTGTTGTAAGCCATCTAAAGTAGCCCGAGAGAGAGACAGGAGGCAAATAAATTTAGCCAACCAACAAATATGTTTCCAACTATGTAAATCAAAAATATGTCTTCCTGGAATCAGGCAGTAACTGCAATGGGCAACAGCACAATCCTAGGAAAAACCATGGCTGCTTTAAAGTGATGGAAACCAGTGTAATAGTTTCACACTTATAGATAGCAGAGCTCAATAATCCAATTAACTCAGCTCTTCTGGTATGACTGTCTGCAATTTTGATGACCTTCATCCAATAAATACCTAAGATTATTTTCTTTCATTAAATTTCTAAAACCAGAATTTTAATTCTCATTTTTTTTTCTTTCTTTCCAGTTAAATGGTACTGGTGTGATACTATGATCTTATTCTAACTTGCAATGAACTGAATTTATCTAAAGTCCAACAGAAGCCACGTCAGAAAATATATTTTTTTAATAGAGCCATTACTGATTGTAGCTCCCTAACATTTTCTCATTTTCTTCTTTCTACTTTTGCCTTTGTCATGGGATAGTTTAATTCAGCATGCATCTATGAATAATGTTTTCCCTTTTTCTGTATATCCTGTGGTTATGGATTATTACCTTTTTGGAGCTGATCTTTTACTATAAATAAAGACCATGTCTAAAAGAAATCATTAATCTCCAGATTCCTATGGTTTGGTTCTAAAACAACTGCAGAAATTAATATATCTATAAATATGCATGCTGCATGCACACTTAAATTGATTTTCTTTTCAGCAAATGTATACCCCAATATAAGTAGATATTTTTCTGACTACCATTGTTTTTACTTGAAGATTATGAAGTCACAGCTGAAAGGCTGAGAGAAAGAGAAAGCTACTGTATATGTACTTTTAAATACTAAATCAACTCAGCTGGGCTATTCTCTCAGGGGAATGATGCAAGAAGTTAAAAATTTGAGGAACATTGTTTATTCTTCTTTTGTTTCTACACACATATTAAATTTTAAGCAAGCTCTCAAAATGTCAAGCAAGAAGGAGTAATAAGAGAATAAGAGAAATCGGCCTCTTATATAATTAAAAAAAACTATTTAAAATAAGAGTTTAAAATAGAAAGGCAAAGAATGAAAAAAGGAAGGTATATTTTCTGTAAATGTATTTCTTTTCTCTACATCTTATTTGTTGGATCTGTCTACATCACAGAGAACACTAATATTAACTATGACTAATCTGAACACACAAATCATACTACTAAATTATTTTTTAAAAATCTAGAAGCTGACAATTCTTGTACTACAGTCAATCACCAGGTCATAAAAGTTCGCCTGTTGCATCAGTTGTGCCCCTTCCTGGACCAGGAGGCTCTCCTTACATTCACTCATGCCCTTGTCATCTCTCGATTAGATTACTATAATGCGCTCTACAAGGCTGCCCTTGAAGACCACTCGGAAGCTCCAACTGGTCCAGAATGCGGCCACGCGATTAAGGATGTACTTCACTGCACCCACATAACACCACTACTCCGCAAGCTGCACTGGCTTCCAATACTCTTCCAGGTGAAATATAAGGTGCTAGTGACAACTTTCAAAACCCTTCATGGCTTAGGAGTGAGGTACCTTCGAGACCGTCTTCTGCCACCACATGCCTCCCAGCACCCAGTTAGGTCTCAGATGGTCTGCCTCCTACAGATCCTGTCAGCTAAGCAATGCCAGCTGGTGGGTCCATACTTGAAGGCCTTCTCTGTAGCAGCAAAGGCTCTCTGGAACCAGCTCCCCGTGGAGATCCGAACCATCCCAAATCTGTTGGCCTTCTGCCGAGCTATGAAGACCTGCCTCTGCCGGCGGGCGTGGAATTGATGACTCCCTTGTCAGAATGATTGTATGTTTGTTTGTATGACTGTGATTTTTAAGTTTCTAGTTTTATAGTCTATTTTTAATGTTTTTATGATGTTCATCCTACTTTATTGTATTTTAATTATGTTGTGAATTCCCCTTAATTGGGGAAGAGGCAGGGTATAAATTTAATAAATAAATAAATAAAAGGAATTTCAGATTCACTCAAAAACTTTCCTCATACTCTCAACTCCTCACTCTTTATTTTTTTTTGCCATCCTCTAATTAATCATTTGTAGTCTTGACATGGGATTACCCCTAGTACTGTATTCTAAGACATGACTATCTCACCTTAATTCTTAAATTTAAAGCACTACTTTTTACTCTTAAAACATAAAGGTTTAAACCAATCTTCAGACGTCTGGAGTAGAAGCTCAATGGAGATTCACAATCATCCAACTCACAATTGTCCCAAAGGTGCTGTTCAAAGGGCAACTGGACTTTCTTGATTTTTTTCCTTGAAAACGTTTAGCTTCTCACCCAAACAGCTTCTTCAGTGTGGTGAATAGTTAGACAAATCTATAATATATATTCTCTATAAACCAAACTTCCCACCATCTCCCATTATTTTGAAAAGCAGCAACAAATAATCAGTAACATTTAGCTATATTTTTATAAAAGATAAGAAAGATAGATATAGAAAAAGCTCTTTAAGCATTTAAGAATTTTCAGCCACAATTCTTAAATGAAGCAAGTAATTGTTTAATTTGGGTTTAATTTTTTAAATTAACTTAACACTGCTGGCTATTCATCTTCTCTCAAACATATATCTTTCCAGATTAATCTATGTACAAAATATTATTTTTATGTCAGAAAATCCTAATTAAGATTTTTTGATGAAACATTATCAAAAAATGTTCTTCTGCAGTGAAATTTTCCCTAATCTGATATTAAGGTAACTGAAAGCAGATGACATAAAGAAGGTCTTCAGCTGACAGTCACTTAACCTGTGAAGCAGCTGTCGATGACTCATTAACTATTTATAGTCACATACAGGAATCAACTTAAGTCTTAGCTATAATGTACAGATCTAACCTCGAAGTAGACTGAAGAAACAGAAAAAAACAATTTAAACTACTGATACACTTTAAAGACAAATGTCACAATTAACAATGTAATGCATTACTTTCACCCCAAATTAAACAATTACTTGCTTCATTTAAGAATTGAGACTGAAAATTCTTAATGTATCCTAAGAACTACTTCACAAATATGAGATCAAACAAATGGGTAAACATCTTAACAGTTTGAAAATAATGAAAAGTCCATTGCCTATTGTGAAAAAGAGAAGGCCGGATGACAAATTCCATCGAAAAAAATAATTTTGTCCAACAAAGCTCTGCCTGAAACAGGTGAACAAAATTAAATTACTTTTTAACTGATACATAGGTATGTAGTTAGAAGGATTTCTACTCATCTATTGCAGAGTTGAAAAATATTGTTTTTTGTAGAATAAGGCAGCATTCCTTATGGGGCTACATCCTTCTAACTCAAAAAAAAAAAGTATGTGTTTGGGGTTCCTCAGGTAACCCAATCTCAACACCATGAAGGGCTTTAAAGGCAACAACCAGTATTTTCAATTGCACTCAGAAGCACACTGGCAACTAATGCAGCTCACAGAGTGTTACATGCGTGGATTAACTGCACCATTTACTACCCATGCAGGTGCTCTGTACCAGTCAAAGCTTCCAAACGCTCTTTAAGGGCAGCCCCATATAGAGCGCATTTAATAGTCACAAGGGCATGAGTGACAGCAAGCAGGACTTCCCTATCCAGGAAACAGCACAGTTGGCACCCAACCCAAAGATTTCCAATGTCAAAAACAATGGCAAAGTGAACAGCCTCAAGGAAACAATAATTTAAATATATAAAGAAACCATGCTTTGAGGAAGCATGGAAATAATTATTTAATCAACAGCTATGTGGAATATGCATGATTTTAACTTCTTGTGGTGCAATTAGGAAGAGGCATTGGATATGTTCACCACCTTATTTGTAAAAGTAATAAAGTTGTGATACAAACAGATAAATAAAATTTTAAAAATAAAAAATTTGAAACTTTTCTCGGAGATTTGGAACCATTACTTGCAGTGAGAAAATGAAGGGATCAAAGTGCTTAAAAGGTAATAACGAAAAGATGCTAGACATAAGTTTGTAAATATTCTTGTAATGAATGCCAAGTATGATAATTGAAATTAATTTTGTTTTTTTTCATACTGGGTATGTTTCATGTTGACCATTGGTAAGACTTCAATTAAAATGCAGAAAATAAATCTGTGGAAACTACGAATTCCTTTGCTACTTATAATAAATTCTGCTTATTAATTATTATTAGTAACGACTGGAACAAACAGTATGGAAGACACTGTAGCTACCATTAGTCATAACTGTAGAATAATTCCTCAAATAAATGGATTATTGTTACTAAAGGCAGGTGTGATTAAAATTGAATTGATTTAATTAAATCCAAAGGGAGATTGAGGTTTAATAATTTCAGAAACCATCAGGAAAATTCTACCCAACCAAACCTTTTAACTGAAAGATACATTATTGCTGTTTAATAAGCAAGTATTTTTATTAATGTTTTTCAGATTAATTTTAATTTAAAATGGTTTTGTAATTTTATTTCATATAAAAACATATAATGTTAAATTATCAGGATCAAAACTAATTCCAGTCTATGGAATTGGTCCAGTCTTAACCATGGATGTTTGGAAATTATTTTCCTCAGTAGAGAATCAGCACCACCACTAAGCTTTTATACTGCCATCAAAACTAGATGCATTTCTTAACTTTTAAATATAAAAGCAATTTCTTCAAAGCTTTTCTATCCTTGCCCACTTTTTAACCTTTTGTTCAATGAAAAATTAAGAAACCTGCATATTCTTTTTCCAATTTTTCTTGACCTAATAAATTAATAAATTTTAAAACTTGTGCTGCTGGTAGACTTATTACAGCCTTTCTTCGTTTTTGTCATACAGTACAGCATTTGGGAAAAAAAATACTAGTGTCCTATTATTGGATTAAAAAATATTTTTCAGTTTACAATCCATTATTCTAAGGTAAGAAAATATATCTGGATATTCAGAAAAGCCAACTACTATTAGAATCCAGCATGACACTTCAGAGTTCTCTAAAGTCAAGTGATTGGACCTCCACACAAAGAATACATCTTTACTGAAGCTCCTTTTAGAATATCCTGCCATGAGAAATAGAATGAATAAAATAAATGAAAGGCATAAGACTGCTTTAATACTGGGTGTTCTGTTTATTTTTGTTTCAGTTTCTATTCCTCATCTCTATCCTATAAATATTAATTTCTATATAAGAAGTATTCAATGCCTTCTTTCCTCTTTATGGTTGCATAGAGGGAAAGGGTTGACTGATAATATGGCCAACACAATAAAAGCTCTCCCCATACAATTTACAATATTGGTGTTGATTAGCATAGGAGAAGAGCTATAGGAATATCTTTAAACTATAGTTGTCTATAGTTAACTGTAGTATACAGTATACTGTAGTATAAAGCAATCAATTATTAATGCTATGAATGGAATAGCACATTGAAATAGTTATAGGAGCAAGATTATCCTAGCTGGCAGGGTACTACTTTCCCTATTCTCAAAAACACCCCTGTCCTACAAAGGTGCAAGGCTCCAACATGTTAAAGCCAGGTACATTAGATGCATAGTATAATCACCATTCATAAATGCTCTTCTGCAGCGATCTATTCACTCCATTAAGTCAAAAATATTGACTTAACCATTTTTTACGTTATTTAAACTTTATGGATATATCTCCCACTTTTTGCCTTATTACAGAGTAATTATCATTTTTACCATTTCTTTGCCGATTATTATTCAATTACATTAATGCAAAACCTTAGAAATCTCTATTTTCATGCAAAAGAAAGTAAGGTTATTGACACAAGTGGACACTCCTATATTCTAATAAAATAAGTGCTCGCCCTTCAATAAAACTTATTACTTAAATCAATATAGTCTAATAAGTTTAATTTAAATGAAGATTAATATCTCTTGGACGGCGTGTTTATAAAAGCGTACTTCAGAGATAATAAACCAAGGCAAAGGAGATTTCAAGATTTAGGATTACAGACTAAATCAGGTCAACTTACAATTATTAACAATATTTAAGCACTGCTGCACTGCAGTTATAATAAAACTATATTTCAGAAAAGACATACTATATATAGATTAAATATTTATAAATGTAATGTAACTGGCATGTGCCAAGTATAACTCAGGCCTCTAACAGAATTTGAAATTGTTATTTTTTTAATGTTTCCTACTGACATTCATAGTAAGCATTTTGTAATACAAATACATTGCTTGGGAATTTGCTCTTTACTAGCAGCTATTTTTCAAAAGTCCCTTATTCTACACAATGCATAAATGATTTGTAAATATCAAATAAATCACAGGTATTTGAAGCACTATATCTGTATTGTGCATATTCAGTACTTCTATAAGTTTACAAACATTGCCCAAGCAGTCATTACTACAAGGAGATTTGGCAGACAGTCAGGGAGAAAAGAGAAATCACTGAAATATATTTTCTCATGTTGTTTTCTCACTGTTCAAAAGGAAGCACTGTGAAATATTCAGAACGGGGACCTTTTTTATTATTCTGTTAACCACCACATAGATTAATTCTGCCCTATGTCCAGATATTTATTCAATGGCAAAACTGAGTCTCCATATAAATTGTAAGAACATTTCTACCATATTAGAGATTTGAGGGGGGGGTAGAGGAGGAGGGGGATATGACACCACCTTCAGCGATTTCCCTACTTCTGCAATTCCCAGAATCAACTTTGTTACTCTCTCCTGAATATCCAGAATAGAGTTTAAAAGGCATATTCTGCCAAGAGAGAATGGAAATGGTTACAATCATTTCTAATAGATTAAACACTTCCCAGTAACAGAAAGGTGTTATGGAGACTATTACTTGATTCCAATCTATTATAAAGGCAACTCAAATTTATCAGATGGTAGACTTACATTCTGCTTGGTTTGACCAATATGAAATTATATACAGCTGAATATTTACATAAAGTAATTTTATTGGGAAGTATTCTTCCCAAATAAAAAGCTTCAAACACTGCAATTGGGCAACTTTTACATTAGCCCAAGTAATTAATCACATTCATACACTCAGGTGGCAAAAGATAGACAATACTTGCTTAACGTCCACCCATACAGTAACCATTCAAAGTTACAACGGTGCTGAATAAGGGATACTTATAGGTTCCTCTACTTGCGGCCACTGCAGCATCCTCATTGTCACATGATAATGATTTGGGTATTTGGCTTGCAATTATGTCACAGCATGCTACAGTCATATGATCACCATTTCAAACCTTCACTACAAGCTTTTTGACAAGCAAGTCAATGAGGAAGCAAATGATCATGTGGGAGACTCTTGTTAAACAGGATTTGTTTAACAATGGCAACCGGGTCTGCCATTGTAAGACACAACAATTACATGATGTCATGCCTTACAACCATGTTGCTTAATGATGGAATCCCTAGTTCCAATTACTATTGGTAACTGAGAACTACCTATAATGGCAACTTTCAAATATCAACTTTTTATATCATGCTATTTGCGCTGATTACGTTAGCTATGCTTCTTTTAAAAGTGTCAATCTATATGCTTGCTATGCTTGCATGCTATGATTAGCAAAAATGAACAATTACTCATTGATGAAAGGAGGGTAGAGGGAGCCAATAAACTTGCATCTGTGTTATTCAATCAAATATTTTACCTATATAAATAACAGAATAACAGAATTGGAAGGAAGGTTGGAGGTCTTCTAGGCCAACCCCCTGCTCAAGCAGGAGACCCTATACCATTTCTGACAAATGGCTGTTCTTAAAAATCTCCCCACAATTTCTGAAGGCAAGCCATTTCACTGGTTAATTGTTTTCACTGTTAGGAATGTTCTCCTTAATTCTAGGTTACTTCTCTCCTTGATTAGTTTCCATCCACTGTTTCTTGACTTGCCTTCTGCTACTTTGGAAAATAGGTTGACCTCCTCTTCTTTGCGGCAGCCCTTCAAATATTGGAACACTGCTATCTTGTAACCCCTCATCCTTCTTTTCAATAGACTTGAGATACCCAATTCTTGCAGCCATTCTTCATGTTTTAGTCTCCAGGTCCCTAATCATCTTTGTTCTTCTCTGCATTTCTTCCAAAGTCTCAACATCTTCTTTATACTGTGGTGACCAAAACTGGACGCAGTGCTCCAAGTGTGGCCTTATTAAGGGTTTATACAGCTGTACTAATGCTGCCTGCAGCCTGCGATTGCATTGAATGTTTTTGGCTGCTGCCACACACTGCTGGCTCATATTTACCATAAGTGATTGTCCACTTGGACTCCAAGATCCATCTCATAGTTACTGCTATTAAGCCAGGTTTCTCCTAATTTGAACTGGCCTGGAGCAGACAGGTATATTCTTACCGTTTTCTTGCTTATTTTAATTTTTGTTCTTAGCGTGTCCTTTACAGTTCGTTTTTTGGTAGGTTGGGCTATGTTTTCTTTTTGCATGAGCAAATATGTGTTTTAAAAAAATGATGAAAACATTAATGAATTATGAAACTTTCCAATATTTAGCATAGGGAAAGTGCTTGCTTAGAACTGTTAGTTCATTTGTATACACATCTGATCTCATATGAGAAATAGTAATACTATTTTAATAATATTTGTTGTTATTCATTTGTTCTATATGCCTAAAATGTTGTGCTAATATTCTAATGAAGTGTTCTGGAATTTGGGACATTTAGTCTGAAGTCCCAATGCTGTAACGACTTACTATGGAAGATTTTATTAGCTTCTGTTATTCATTTTTAAAATACAAATAATAGTCCTCTTCATAAAGCATTGAGGATAAATGCAATAGATTATTTAATTAGAATAAGAGGAATAAACTACTTCTGATTTTATTTAACTCACTGAAGAATGTTGCGGCTGCTTGCTGCTGCTGGACCTGCCTGGTACTGGTGTTGGACCTGCCTGGCGCTGCTGCTGCAGATGTAATAAAGATGTTACACTTTTTTCCTCTTTATAAAATGTTATATGTTCATATAGTAATTTATATGAATTGTGCTACCTAATAATTTATTGTGGCATGAGCTTTCTTACGTATTACTTCATCAGAGTGTCCAGTACCATTTACATTATGAGATCATGCAAGTTAAATATTTCATAATTTTCTAGAGCTTTAAAAATAACCTTTTAAAGTAAACACACTTATAATGGAAATAGCCATATCTGACTTGCCCACATTATCATTTTTAAATAATTATTCTTCAGTTATTCACACAAGAAATGAAAGGTCTTAACTTAATTGAAGTCAAAGCCTCAAATACTAATCTTATACTTAGAAGCAAAGCTGCATAATAAATTGAATTTTGAAAAAAGTAAGATTTGTTATGAACTAAGTATGAAGTTTTAATTCTATTACAACACTAGCAAAAATGAAGGTAACATTTATGACATTTATCATGGTAAACTAGATTCATATCATAATGAGAGAAACCTATTTCTATAATTTATTACAATGCTCTCTCTGTGGAGTGATTTCTGCAGAAAATCTAGAAATACATATATACTTTCTAGCTACTTTCTTTGTATATATCAAAACATTAAAAATTGTGGAGGCTGGCTGAAAAAATACAACGGAAAAAGAAATCTACACCTGGTTTGCAGCAAGATTGTTTATATGCACTTGTCAAAATTATAATACATAATATAGTATATATGAAGCTGAAGATGTTTTGAATAGAAAGTTCCTTTGAGGAATCATTCCATCTCAAGCATTTTCCAAAGCTTTTTAATATTTTAAAAATATTACCAAGATAATTAATATTGAAGATATATATTTGTATATTTTTCTTCTATTATTTCAGATATCAACATTTAATATTAAATTACATTAATTTAGTTAAACTATTTATATAGCTACCCATCCATGTCTTTAATAGTAAGGATAATCTTGCTCACCTTTATTTTATTTTTATTTTTTTGCACAATCCAGATCTGGTTTTCATTTTGAAGATAGTTACTTTCATTCACCAAAATCAGGAGAAAAATAAACAAACAAGATGTTCTTGCCTTAAATCAGCTGCCCTAAAAATCACTGTAGTTTTGGTGACTCTCTCAGATAATAACCACAACCCTCAACCCCCTCCTCTTTCTTCCGCCTTCCAAATATCTTCTGTGGTGAATGTTCCATAAAAAAAACCCCTGGTCCTCGCAAGACCCAATTCTTCATTCTTTCAAAGG
>JANHGC010003196.1:47244-58645 GCA_027560395.1 Boaedon fuliginosus | reverse complement strand
CTCCAGTCATGTTAGCTCAGAAATTCTGGGAGTTGAAGTCCACAAGTCTTAAACTTGCCAAGTTTGAAGACCCTTGACTTAGACTTATATACCGCTTCACAGTGCTTTATAGTTTGTATACAGTAATAAAGGACTCTCATAAACAGTTCTACATTTAGCAGGTTTGGGGAGAAAGTAGTGGATTATATAAACAAAAGCAACAAAAGCTTACATTTTCAGAGGATAATATTCTTTTGAACTATTCTTTTAAACTATATACTTAGTATATAGCCTGCCTGAGTTGTTTGCTAACGAGAGGGCCGGTGTAAAAATATAATAAATAAATAAATAAATAAATAAATATGTGGAATTTTGCAACTGGACAACATAAATGGATCCTGTGTGCTCTTATTATGGCTGATACTACAGCACTGGAAAGATAAATGTGTGCTCCTTTCATCCAATGGATTGAAGACCTGATTGCACTTGCTTCTTCTATGTTGCTTTTGAATGTTGAAGAAGAAAGGCCCAGTCTTTTCAGTGTTGTGACATCACAATGCAATCTCTACCCCTTCTATACATGTGTGGTGGTGTTGCAGCCATGAAGAAAAGGGGTGGAGCTTGCATTGTAACTGGCAATGCGGCTTTCATTGTTTTGATATAAGCCATTGATCCCATGGAAAACTTGGCTTCCCCGAGAAGGGACATTGCCATTCAACACTGGGGGAGCTTAGAGAGGTTCATACAAGCCACTTGTTAATTTGGGGAAATGATCCAAGCCCCTTGTTTAAATCAAACAGTTCGATAAAATTTAAGAAACCCTTTTAACTGAGGTTGACCATTGATTTTTTCCCACTTCAAATTCTTCAAGTCTTCTTTGGTTGCCAGAAATAAAGCAATCAGGAAAAGATTTGGCCATCTGACTTTTGGTATATGGTATATATAATCATAGATATCAATACTGCTTTTGAAACCAAAGGTGATCTTGAAAAATCTAACCTGGATCAAACCTGGTTACTGCTTGGATGGGAAACACCAGGAAACCCTAGGTTTATAAACTAGCCTGGGAAGTTTAAAAAAAAAAAACTCCAGAAGAATTTAACAGCAAATCACTTCTGTACTTTTGCCAGAAGAATTACATAAACCTGGAGTATCCTTTTCCTGGAAAGTTCAAACGAGGTAATCTGAGTGAATGGGTTGCCTCAAGTATCTTAGACCCAGGCTACTCAAATCCTAATAACCCCAGAAAATCCCAATCTCCCCATGTAACCTCCCTAATCCAACAATCTCTGCAGGTAAGAGCACAGTTATCCTCTATGGATAGCTTCTCCAATACTAATATGGGAGAAGACGACTTTAAGCTTAACTTTTTCAATGATCCCTGCGGGAAAGCGATTGCTGTGTCTGGGTAAATGAGGAAACCTGAGTTGATTGGAAGAGATGAGAGTCTGAAAGGATGTGCGCATGTGCACGTGTGTGGGTTGGTAGACAAGTTGGGTGAAAATTGATGCTGCCCAGCTATAACAGCAGGCAGCAGCAATATAGGAAGATGCTGGAGGCAGATCACTTTAGAGGCAATGGTAAAGGCATCATTTTATGCTGCATAGGAGAAACCACTCCTGCATTTTACCAAGAAAACCATGTGGCTAGAAAATATAACACGACTTAAGATATAGTACTAGACAATAGGCCCCTCAGGTTGGATGGCACTCAACCTGCTAATGCCAACCAGCCGCCTAGAGTTCCCCCTGACAGGGGAAATGAGGCGGGGTATAAATATAAATAAATAAATAAATAAATAATGAGGAAGAATGGAGGATATTTTGGAATGCTAATAGTGCTTATGACATGGTTACATTGAAACCTCTAGGATGTTGCCATACAGGAAAAGAAAATCCAAAAATGCAAATAAAGAATTACAGTGGGAACATGGAACATAAGAAGCATGGCCATAAGAAAGCTCAACGCAGCAAGGCAATATGACATTAAATGACTACAAATTCATATCTTGGGCTTCAGCAAATTGAGATGTCAGAAGTCAAACAGTATGCGCTTCATTGAATATGGCAAGGTCTTTAATTGTGTCGACTGTTTCAAGTTGTGAAATGCTTAGAAAAAAATAGGAATTCCACAACTTTTTATTGTTCCCATGTGAAATTTACACGCATATCAGAAAGCCATAGTATAAAGAGAACATGGTGAAAAAGACTTGAGTTCAGATTGGAAAAGGAGTGAGGCAAGGATGTATACTTACTCTCCCCTTATTTATCTAATTAATCTATATGTGGAATATATATTGAGGGAAGCAGGATTGGAAGAAGATGAGCATGGTTTAAAACTGCAGGAAGAAACATCCACAATCTGCATTATGCGGATGACAATATTCTGAAGGCCAAAAATGCAAATGATTTGCAAGCTCTTGTAAAAAAAAATCCAAGGAGCACAGTAAAATAAAAGAGTATAAATATAAGGAAGATAAAATTAATCACAAAAAGTACAGCAACCAGCTTTAAAATTGACAGCAAGGATATCGAAGTGGTGCAGAGCTTTTGCCTTTACAACCAATTAACAACAGTAAATTAACAGCAGTCAAGGAATACACCATGGAGTACGTTTAAAGGTTTCCTTGTCTACTTGTGTCTAACTCTAGGGTGAAGTTTTTATCTGTTTCTTGGCTGAAGGAGCCACCACTTCCGTGGTCATGTGGCCAGCATGGCTATATGCTGAGGGATACAGAATGCTGTTACCTTCTCACTGAAGTGATACCTATTAATTTACTCACATTTGCAGGTTTTCAAAATGCTAGGTGAGCAGGAGTTGGGGTAAGTAACAGGAGCTCACCCCATTGCATGACACTCAAGGTCTCGAACCCCGGCCGTCACCTTTCCAGCCTCTTCGCCATCTTTAACCACTAAGCCATTTGTGCCCCCGTTTACATCACAGACTAACATTCTGTAAAAATAGCAATGCGGGCCTTGGGAAAGTTATTCAGATGCCAGGATCTGTTTATACCCCAAAAGATCAGAATGCAGCTCAGGCATTGGTTTTCCGTAGGACACTCTCTAAGGTTAGGGTTGAAAATGGGACTTTGAAGAAGCAGGATACAATATTGTCATTTTTTAAAAAATTTTGGAGTTGAAAAAGTCTTCTGAGAGTACCATGAATAGAGAAAAAAATCCAGATTAAATCCAGATCAAACAGATTAAATCCAGATCAAACAAATCAAACTGGATTTTTTTATTTAAAGACACAAATAACCAAGCTCAATTTATCTTCCTTGGGTATACTGTGCATAGACCTTGCTCTCCTGAAACCTAATCATGGGAAAGGTGGAAGGAAAGAAAGGAAGAGGAAGAACAAGGGTGGATTTTATTTTTATTTATTTATTTATTACATTTCCATGTAATAAGTAAATTTCCATTTATTACATTGCCTCCATGTTTCCAGAGTTTTTTTCCCCACTTGGAACTGAACCCAGAAAGATATTTCTTCCAACAAGCTAAAACGTCCCGTTTTGTAATGGGAAGGTGTTATGCTGGAAATTGGTGTGGAATGTAGGATCCTGGCTGCCAAAATGTTCTCTGGATTAAGAAGCAATGTTTGAATTAGCCCACATGATTCTGCACAGCCTTCCTCTTGAGTAAATTGCAGAAATCATCATTTTGGGGTTTGCCTATATGTCAAGCGCTGGGAATTGATGGTGGACTTATCGTTTCTCATAATCATTAATGCAGGTTTTTTTAAAGAATCATAGGCTCGAGCACACCTCACTTCTCAATCATTTTGGATTTTTTTCCTGCTATCTTAAAAGGATTAAGACCCTTCAGAACAATGAGTTATATTGTATTTATTAATAGAGTCACCTTCTCCTTAAGAAAAAGAACTTAAATGCAATTTTTAAATGTTTTTGAAAAATACTTCATGCATTAAACAGCAAAAGTGTGCTTGGAATATGGATTGAGTTTTGTCATGATAAGGGAATCTTGAAGGTTGAACACTAGATGGAGCTAGTGGATTACGAAAATGGAGCCAAAATACTATCAGGCAAATTTGGTTTGTCTGCCAAGTTTTTTTTTTTAGCAAAGTAGATACATTTCTTGATAAGATAGCTCCTTGTAATGAAATTAGAAGTTCAGCAGATGATTTTGATATTATTTTTAAGGGGGACTTACATATAATAAGTGATGAGAAAGACATGGAAATGGGCCTAACAAATGGATCTGATGGATGATTTATTCCCAAAAGGAGATGTACAAATATTGAACCAGGAAACTGATTTAGATTTTTTTATATATGTACAAAATTGCTTTGTTAAGGTTTGGAAGAACTTCATTAAAAGTGAGAAACAGAATCTAATTGGATATATAAAAGAAATCTGCTAAAGTTCTGAAAAAATGCTGTTTGAAACCGATGAACAGAAAACTGATTCTGGGACTCTTTTTGAAGGATTTGAAATATATTTTTAAAAATTCAGGGGGTCTGGTTTATTTGATGAGGGCTAAAAAAGAAACATATTTACATCTGGTTGCTCTGACTGGCTTTTGGTGTCAAAGAAGTTGGATTTGGTTTTTTTTTTAATCAATAGATGAGCTACGACTGAGGTGAAAAGAGATGATGTTAGAGGCAGTGATAAGCTATTAAGATTTACTTGCTATGATGAAAAGGGAACTACGTTCTTTTTTTCCACATTTTTTTTCTTTTATATTTTTCAGTTTGTATTTTTGTAGCTTGCATTGGCTTCTATTCTTTTAATTTATAATAAAAGTGAATCATTAGTTGTTAAATTAGTAACGGTTGTTAAGTGAACTCTTGCAACAGAGATACCTGAATTATGGGGATCATTCACCAATTCCCCTGAAGCAAATTAGTTTGGAAAAGCCGACCTAGGTATTTAAGTAATCAACATGTATCTCAAGACAAACAATAGCAATCTACCTCCATACTGTTGCCAAAAAACTGAGATGACTATGAAGTCATTTAAAAGACTAACTTTCTCAATATCTTCTACCTTTATGGGGAAGCCATGCTTTTTTTAAAAAAATAAAAATAAATTTTATTGTTTAAAAACAAATTGAAACAACATAAAGACAACAAAGACAAAAATATACGTACAATTGTATAAAATTTCATTCTCACATTAGAAATTTCAAATTCTTGGCAATCAGAACTTACATTTTGAATTACTTGTATTATATATTAACTTATTTTTAATTATCTGTGTACAGCTATGTATCTGTGTTATCTATACTTATCTATACTTCAATGCATCTATCTACCTAAATAAGTACATTAAACTGTTTCCACGTCAAATCTTTATCTCCATTCTCCGTTTCTGTTCAAGCCATATATAAAACTTTCCCCATATTTTGTAGTATTTTGAATCATCCTTTCCTTCCATCTTGTCCATTTCTGCACAATATAAAATCTTACCTATTTTTTTGGTTCTGTGTTGGGATTTCGTTTCTTTTCCACATTTGAACATACATGATTCTCGCTGCAGTTAGTATGTGTAAAGCTAAGTAAACATCATCCTTGTTTAGAGTTTACAGTAACATCCCTAACAAAAAAATGTCAGGCCGTTTAATAGATTGATTTATCATGCTTTCTAATGATCGTCTCACTTCTTTCCAGTATTTCTTTGCCATAGGACAATTCCACCACATGTGAAAAGAAGTGCCTGGTATTACCCCACATTTCCAACATTTTGCTTGGTTGTTCTTTTTCATCCTTACTAATTGTGTTGGCGAGTAATGCCACCTATATAACATTTTGTATGAGTTTTCTTTGTAAGGTACAGAAGCAGTTAATTTAAGATTTCAAACCCATGAATTTTGCCATGTGTCCAAATCAATTGAATGTCCAATTTTTTTCCCCAGGTCGTCATATTTTCATTAATTTCTTGTCCTTCTAATTTCTTTAATATTGTACTTGCCTCTAAAGTTGATACCTAGACTGGTACTGTCGAGTAACGTTTTTTTAATTTTAGTCCAGATTGATATTAATGCATTTCTAACATAATGGGTCTGAAAGTATTTGATTTATATTTTTTACCATACCTCAAATATGCATAACAACCCAGGTCTAAATCGTATCCCTCTAAGGTTAGCGATTTTCTGTTTTGCAAATTAACCCATTCCTTTATCCATGCGATCGCTGATTCCTGATGATATATTTCCCAATTTGGTAGGCCAAATCCTCTTCTGTTTTTTTCATTTTGATTTGATTCTGGGTTTTCTTTAATTGAGTCTTTAATTTGATTCTGGGTTTTCTTCCCTGCCAAATAAATCTTGTGATTTTATTATTTATTTTGCTAAATATGAATTTCCCAATTTTATTGGGATCACTTGAAATAGAAATAAAAATTTGGATAAAATATTCATCCCGATTGTCACAATTCTACCGAGTAGTGACAGTTGCAAGCTTTCCCATTTTTCCAAATGTTTTGTTTTTAATTTATCATAATTGTCCTTTTTTAGTGTCATACATTTTGTTGATAATTGTACACCTAAGTATTTTACCTTTTTAACAATTTGCAAGTTTATTTCCTTTTCTAGTTTCTTTTTGTTGTTCTGTAAGATTTTTAACCAATACTTTTGTTTTCCTTTTATCTTTAACCCAGGAACTGCCCCATACTCCTCTATTGTTTTGATCAAATTAACTCCTGATTCTTGAGGTTCTTCCAATATGAACACCAGGTTGTCAGCGAAAGCTTTTAATTTATATTTTTCATTTTTAATTTTTAATCCTATTATTTCTTTTTCCTGCCTAACTTTTATAGCTAATACCTCCAATGTTAAAATAAATAATAACGGCGAAAGAGGGCATCCCTGTCTCGTTCCTTTTTTTATGTTAAAGCTCTGTGACATGTTATGATTCTAGTTATGGGTCAGGCTCACACAGAGAAGGTGAGGTAGGACTTTCGAAATGTACCAGTTCCAGCATTCTCTCCCTACTTTTGCATAGCAAACTTTATGCTGCTTACTGAATTGGTACAAGTAAATTATTATTCCAAGAATGTTAAATAACCACTAAGGAAGACACAGGTTTCCAACTCATTTATTACAAAGATCAAAACCTGCATCACTTTACAGACTGTTCTCATGAATGGCACAAATACACAAATATGCAAAGTAGCATCAACACAACCTCCTCTTATTAATCCAGTAGTACTTTGTAAAAGAAGCAACATTTATCAGAAATTCATAAGAAAGAGATAAACGATGTGCTTCTCATTTGCCACAGATTTGTAAACAGGTTCACATAGGGTATAGCACCAGATTCCAGAATCCTGCACAAGCATATATACGAACAGCTTTCCTTTTACTTGGAGAGCATCCTAGTAAAATCATGTTTGACCTGAAATATCTGAACTGCTGCAGCTCAAATGTTACTTGTAGCAAATTTCATTTTTCGTTAAAAAATATCGCTGGACAGGTAATCCGAAAACTTGTGGGCTTTGATATGCCACATTAGGCTATATTTAATTGCATTATTATGAGAAACATGACACAATTTAAAACCATTGGTATCTTGCATAATTTCAAGAATCCTATCACTGCCTATGGTTTGATAGGTGAAAACTTGTTCAAGTTATGTAATATTCAGCAATCCGACTCCACTGTGAAAACTAAGCAAAACAAAACTGAGCAGATAATTAATTCACTACCACTTTATCCGATGGCCCGTTGCCTGAAATTAGCACTGGGTGCTGTAATCTGTACTAGGGGAATCAGAGATCGGAGGATTAGAACAACCAGAAGACCCAACCAGCATGGACGAGGATGAAGAGTGCCGAGAGAAATAGTCCAGTAACTCCTGAATGAATGAGAACCAGACCGAACACAAAAAAGAGAGAAACTGTTATTACCAGCTAGCAGATTACATTTTAAAGCAATGATCTGGGGGTGTCACAAACAGTACGTCTCAGGATGATTATGGAAAGGGAGCTTCTAGAGCCTAGTGGATATTGCGATATCACTTTTTGCCCATTCACCCCAGTGCGAGTGAGGGGCCGTTCACATTTAGGGAGGGAGCAGGAGCCATCTTCCCAGCAACACTCACTTCTTGTGATCCCCGTTTCCCACGGACTCACTTGGAAGCAACTCTCGTCAGCTTCAAAGGAAACTTATTTGCAAGCGAAACGTGTTGCGAGGTGGGGAAAGGGAGGAATCCGGTTTATCCCACAAAAACATCTATAACCGAGGGCCCGAGTAAGGCGTTGCACTGGTTTGAAGAACAGTTATTCCACCAAGCAATTGTGCAGACCCAGCTGCCTCACTTCAGAAGAAGGTCTCCTTATTGATCCACATGAGGCTGCGCGTTTCATTGGGTTTGCATTCATACTCAATGCAGCCAAAGCTGTTTCCCCACTGGCAGTGGTCGCGCTTGTGATAGTTGTAGAATTTGACTTGCCAGACTGTTTCAAAAGCGCCAATGTCAGTGACCTGAAGAGAAAATGCAAACTCATCTCATTGTTTCACCAGGGCAGCGTTTCCTCCTTATATACTGACATGACCAACCAATCAATCCATACAAGAGGCCCCAAAACCTGCATAGCAAGGAGTAAAGCTACCCCCCACAACAGACAGATACATATCAGTGCAGAACTGTTCACATCTGGGAAGAGGCTAAATGTGTTACCGTCTAATAAATCTGCCCCAGACTGTAGCATAACTGCCAATGAACATTATAGTTTGGATCTAGATTTGCAAGAGATCTTCCCGTCAGCACTTCTACTCAGAGCAACATTTCTGCTGAAAGGGCAAGAATGGGGCGATCTTTGCCAACTTCTTTCTTCCTATATCAAGCTAGTTTCTCTCTCTTCTCAAAAATTTGAAGTGAGGGAATGTTTTTATTTTCCCCATAGAGCAGACACACAAACTTGAGGCATTAAAGTTTTCTTTAACAATCAAAATAAAATTCTTGTCTTGTGAGTGTATGTACTATTAAAGATAAACAAGGGAAGACCTTGCCAGAAATTCTGTGTGAAGACTCTCAATCATCCCACGGTTTCCCCAAAGGTGCTTTTTCAGGAGGCAACTGGACTTTCTGGTTTTTCTTTGAAGACGTTTCGCTTCTCATCCAAGAAGCTTCTTCAGCTCTGACTCAAGAATGGAAGGAACTGAAGGACTTATATTCCTTGTAGACAGCTGGTCTACATGGAGCCTTGGTGGTGCAGTGGTTAAATGCAGTACTGCAGACTTGCTGGCTGTTAGCAGTTTGGCAGATCGAATCTCCCGAAGCTCAAGGTTGAGTCAGCTTTCCATCCTTCTGAGGTCGGTAAAATGAGGACCCAGATTGTTGGGGGCAATATGCTTATTCTCTGTAAACCGCTTAGGGGTAGCTGTATAAGCACTGAAAAGCGGTATATAAATCTAATTGCTATTGCTATTTGCATTCTTTTAGCTAAACCAGAAAGTCCAGTTGCCTCTTGAAAAAGCACCTTTGGGATTGCTAGAAATTACCTTTCTTCAGAAATACATTTAAGAAGAGAGTCTTAGTTCTGTTCGGTTAATGTAGAGCTGTAGTAAGTCTCTATGTTAATGAAGTAATATGGTCATAAGCTGAGAAGAATGGGGGAAGGGGGAAATGAGTATGAAGAGGGGAGGGAGGGAGAACTGGGAAAAACAGTGCAGGGAAAGCAGAAAGTAAAAAAAAGGCAGCGAAGGAAAGTGTGGGGCAAGAACAGATAATAGTTGGGGAATTTATTTATTTATTTACATTTGTACCCTGCCTTTCTTCCCCCAACCGAGGGAACACAAGGCGGCTTTAGTATAGAAGAGAGGAGAGAGAGGTTCAGCAAAGGGAAATAAGGCAAGAAATGGGCAAAGATGGAGAAAAGGTGGGAAATCCAATGACCAAAAGAAAGAGGACAGGCTGTGAGGCAGATTGCATCCATCCCACTGCTGGGACAGAAGGCCACGCTGCTTTCACTCCTGCCACAAAGCAAAATTATACTGGAAGTCGGAGATTTTGAAAAGAACCCCATTTAAAGAAGCACTGCAAAAAGCATTTGGTCATGTTACTGATGACAGCTAGCCTTTGTCAGAGTTTCAGCCCAGGGTTTGTGGACTGACCTTTGCTCATCTCTAGGTATTTCAATTTTTCCAGTGGAGTGATTTATTATAAAACTCCTTTCCATAATGACTTCTGAGTCTACTCACAATCAGAAGCTTCTATGTCTCACCCATCAGATATGAATATTTGCTTAATATTAGTTTATAAAAAGTGCAAAGCGATATAACAGATTTCTGGCCCCAAAATTTAAGATGTAGTATCAGAGGGACTTTCAGTATTGTTTTTAAGCTGTATTTGTTAATTTAGTCAAAGTTCTTAAACATATAGAATATAATCAAATCAGCTGTACTTCCATGTATACTCTTTTTAAGTTTGAATTTTAATTTCACAAAATCAAAGGTAGATTCTATCTGGAATCGATTTTCACCTTTATGCTGGAACCTCATGCTTTTGAAAATGCAGTCCTGGCATTAGGAGTGCTTTCCATTTGCAAAATCATTTGATTTCAGATGTGTTTAAAAAGAATAGAAAGATCCAAACCACAGGCAGATTTTAGCAGATGACATGACAATGATACCGTTGACTACTTAAGCTTAGAGAGAGAGGAAAATGACCTTGTAGCACCAAAGTTATTTTAATGGTCACTCTACTTCCATGGGGAAATCTTATGGAGAGCTAAGCATCAGATTCCCATTTGAAACACACGGATCTCTAGCAATGGTTGTTAGAACTTTTGAAAGTTTACTTAAGTAAACTCAGGTTTGCATCTTATGGGCACTGTGACAAATAAGAAAGGCAGAAAACAACAATTTACCAGGAAAGTAAGTTGGGAGAAGTTATTCCAGGCCATTTCTGGCCATCCGTTCTGCTGTCTATCTCCCTAGCTTTCCTTCTTTGCTTAGCTGGCCAGCATTCTCCCAGGTATGCAGTCCCCCGTCCCCTGCTGGCTTTCTAAGAATACCTATCAAAACCTATGTGAAGCCCAGAAGCATTATTGAGAATAGAGGACACTACTAGAGGATTGTGCTTTGCTATGCCATTTCCCCTGCATATTTTAATTAACGGTAAAGTGCCACACTGGGAGATCTTTCCAGGAATATGACTACTTGTAATTGCTCACACGATGGCAATGTCAAAACTTACTTAGAAAATTCCAGAAACTTCCTTAAGAGTTTTATCTGATTTAATGATATAAGGCTACACAGACCTTATTCCCCCAGGTATGGAAATTCGAAATGATCACCCTGAAGATGAGGTTCAAGGCAAAAATAAAATTATGCTTTCTTTCTTTATTTTATTTATTACATTTTTATGCTGCCCAATTCCCAAAGGACTCTGGACAGCTTACAACATAGATAGCAATAGCACTCAGATTTTATATACTGCTTATCAGAGCTTTACAACA
>JANHGC010003196.1:6533-19803 GCA_027560395.1 Boaedon fuliginosus | reverse complement strand
ACACACACAATTATGCAAGCGATCACTTGTAGTCCTAAGGATACATGTTATTGAGCCTGGTTTATGTCAAATGTAATAACTCTAGTGATTTAATTGAAGGTCCCTCAAATATAAACAAAACAACCAATTTGATCATCGGAGTAAAGTCCATTAAACTCATTGTAATCTGGGCTATTGATTTTATCAAAATGAGGGTAATTTAAAGTATCTTGTTCAATTGTGAGAACAAGGCTTGATTATAGTTTAACATTTATGCCTGCATAGCAGAAAATAAAAAAAAAATGCTTTCTTAATATTTGTTTTAGGGTCATAGAAGGAAAAACTGGAAAGTGCGGAAATTTGTTTTGAGAGAGGACCCTGCCTACATGCATTACTACGATCCTGCAGCGGTAAGTGGGAACTTACAATTTTGTTGAAATGCTATGTGGTGATGCAATCACCTTCTGAGCACTGTAGCAATAGTTATGTTTACTACTAATTTGCTATTAGCACCCATAATTTACTACTAGCATCTACCCTTCTTCATAACAAAGCTCAAATACGTTTTATCAGCCTTAAATGATGCCGTAACTTTTTGCATCACTTATTACCCCTTTCCTGAGTAGACAACCCTTGTGGATTTGTATAGTTTTGCACATTTGTCTCTGGTAGTACTGAACTTCAACACCCAGAATCAATGGGAGTTGACGGTTTTAGTTTTTGGAGGTCACCACATTTGGATGTCACCTGTGTGGAAAAGACTGCTCCATTGTCTCTGTACATGAATAAGTTTTCTTATACTTCAAACACTTGGACAACCAAAGGTATTTTTTACGCAGAGATACGCAGGGAAACAAAACTGCAGAGATAATGGGACTGTGCCTCTTATATCTTTGGGTGCCATCTCTATTACTCCCTGATTTCCTTGTGTTAAGCAAGGAAATCTGAAAGGGAGCTTGAACGGGAGGTTGTCTTATCTATTCCTCTTCAGCCTTTTTTTCTTGTTGTTATTAAGACAAAGATCAACAAAAAAATTTTACTGAAAGAAAGTAGATTCTTATTTAGCTGTTGGAAATCCAATAAGCCACAAAAGTATTTGTAATAATAGGGAAACTGTGCCCTAGAGCAACTTATTATGAAATGGTTCCTCACAAGGGAGTTCCCCGGGTCAGACAGTTCATGAAGAAGATCTTTAAATTAATATGACGCTGTTTTTTCCAAACCACAGATCTGACTAAGACACGTGAGTTGTTCCCTTCCTTCCTTTTTAAAAGGATCCCTTCTGATATCTTGTTGAGGTTGGGGAAGGGATAGGCAATATAAAAGGAAGCAATCTTAGGGCTTGAGTGCATAGTGTGTACGGTCCCATTCACTGCAGTTTATTCTTCATATATTTCCTTAAGAATTTCTATAAAGACTCTGTCTTTGCTGGAGATGTCGGTAAAACTATTCATACATACATACCTCTAATCTCTGCCCCAAATAATGTCCTAGAACTTGATTTCTTTTCATTTTTTTTCTTTATCCCAAGGATCTTATTCTCCCAAAATACAGACCTCTTTTGCAAATCCAATAGAGGAAAATTATTTCCTGGTTTATTTGTACATCCCTTTTAATTATTCAGTTATTAAGACATCTGCTTCTCTTGTATGTGTGATATCTTATTCCATGTCATTCTTCTAGCCTGACATTTTTAAATCCACTTTCAAATGAGTCTCAGTCTTATCAGACAAGACTTGTTCCTCTTTGGTAACTTCTTTAAAATATAGTCTATAGAGCCAGACACTCTTAAAATTAACTTCAAGTTCTAGAGTTTAAAAATATCCTTCAGTACATCTAATGTTAAAATGTTTTTCTTTATTTTGCACTAATAAGTCAAATTTAAGTGTACTTCTCCTTTAATTGCAATTGTTAGTTCCTCCTGGTTTTCTCTAGTGTTCAATCTTCAAAGTCTCATCTTACATTTTTTAAAAAATAAATAAAGAGAAATTAAAAGAAAAGTATTTTCCTGTGGGAAGGATTTTGATGATTAATTCCAAAATCTTATTTCAAATCCATCTGGACTCTTAGTTTATTGGAAACCTTCCAAAATTAAAGTTTTATTTAAAACTTCTCTCACTAAGGATTGAAGGAAACTCACCTGGCTCTGTAAAACCTATTGATCCAAAGATTCCTAGTAGCTGAAAAAACAGTTAACACGCAACTTCCAAAGAAATTAGGAAAGAGATTATGAAATCCAATTTCCCTTTGAAGATATCAACCATGGTTTAAGCAAGATGGCTATTGCCTCATATCCCAAAGCTCTAGATCTACTGTAAAACTGCTGTCTTGCAGCCTCCTCATGAGGAGCAACTGTATGGAGCTTTTATGGTCAATCTCAATTTTTCTCTTTATCCAGAGAGAAATTACAAAGAGCTGGTCTACGTGCCACTTTTGCATTCTACCGCTTAAAAGCAGAGCTGTCTTCAGATCACCATTTCTTTTCTGGAGTCTGAACCTGCATGAATATTGTATGAAATTTATTTCAGGGAGAAGAGCCACTTGGAGCCATTCACTTGAGGGGCTGTGTGGTGACGGCGATTGAAGACACATCAGATGGTAATCACTCAGTAGGAGTACATAAGGGGAAAGCAGTAGTGCAATTCTGGAGAGATTTTCCAGAAGTGAGGGGGAACCCCATGAGATTTGGTACATGCTGAAAATTATAGCATCCCTAATAACATTGTCTTTTCACTCCCAATATTTGGGAAAATGTGGCTTCCAAGGCAAGCCTGATTCATGTATACTGTCGATGTGGAGGAGGCCGGGATCTTAGGATAAGCTACATAACACAGAGAAGGTACAAATAAAACAGTTTATTAAAGGGTTAGAAAAGGATGGATGTCTCTGCTGAGACTACATGAGCAAACTGAGAGGAGGGAGGAGCATGCAAGCTCCTTTTATAAGGGTAAGACAACATCTCCCCCTACAGGTGCCACAGGTGCAGCACTGACAGGTGCTGCCACCCAGAGGCACCTTGGGGGCAGTGTAGGCACATATTTTTGTGTGACATATACATTAGTTTGTTAATACATTAACTGTGAATAAATGTAAATATCTTAATATGAATTTATCCATTTGCATGCTATATACTTAAATAGTATGCTTTAATTATTGTTATTGTATTTCTACTGTCAGGAAGGAGGTGAGGTACCCTCCCTCCTTCCTTCTCTCTCTCTCTTTGAGGTGGAATCCGATACTGGGAGGTGGTATGGCTTAATTTGCAGCTTAGCTTTAGGCCGTAAAAAAAAAATTGGAACAGTTGGTTCTACATAGATAAGCAGAAGGAGATGGAAGTGCAAAGAGTTTCATTTATGCTTCTTATCCAGTAAAAATGGAAGTGAATTATTTCTTCTGAGGCAGAAGTGCTGAAACAAGCCTGGTCCTTTGCTCACTTTCTCCCCTCCCTCTCTGTTCTCTCCAAATCAGGCAAGAAAAATGAAGTGGAGGGAAACCTCTTTGAGATTATTACCGCAAGTGAGGTGCACTACGTCCTTCAAGCAGCCACCTCTGCAGAACGTACAGAATGGATCAAGGCCATTCAGCTTGTCTCTAGAACTGGAAAATGAGACTCCTGGTTTTAGCAAAAAAAAAAAAAAAGGGGGAATAAGAAAAACCCTCAAAAGCGATTTACCAACTCAGAAGCTCTCCGTGAACAAATATCAGCTGGTTTTAAATTAAAACTGTTATTTAACAATAGCTTGTTTTAGAATTGGCAGAATATTTAATGTTGTATAAATCAGTTTTTTTTTCTATTTTCCTCTATCCCAAAGAGGAATGATAACCTATAGATCCATGATGGTGATCCTATGGCATGTGTGCCGCAGGTGGCACGCACAGCCTTCTCTGTGGGTATGCGAGCCGTCGCCCCAGCTCAGCTCCACCATGCATGTATGCACGCCTCCCGCCGGCTAACTAGTCTTTGGGTCTCTGCTACGCATGCACAGGGGGAAAGGTGCATACAGGGGCAGGGGCTCATGCGCGAGGGTGCATGCGCTGGGATGTATGTACATGTATGGGGCAGGGCGTATGCACAGGAGATGCACATGCATTCACAGGAGATGCATGCATGGGAACGCATGTGCATTGCATTTTGGGGGTGCATGTGCACTTGATGCCAAAAAGGTTAGCCATCACTGCTATAGATCTTCAGATCCCGCTGACGAACACCCAGCAGCCAACAATATGTCCAACGATAAGGGATGGCGAGAGAACCAGTTTACTAGCATCTGAAGGATTCAAAATCCCCCATTTTTTTTGTTTAAAACGCAATCATACGTATAATTAATATCTTCTGTTACACTTTTTCTTTTATGGGCAACTCTGAAGCAGATGAATGACTAGATACGATATCTGTGTTATATATAATTGCTGCATATGGTGGTTGGGGAGAAAAATGTTTTCCTTGTAAACAGTATTTTCAAGAAAATATATTTTTAATAAAGTTTAACAAAATAAAGCCAGCATTATTGTCTTTGCTAAAAACACAAACCTTCAGTTATTTTACTCAACCTTGGCAATTTTAAGATGTGTGGACTTCACCATGGTGGCTGAGAAATTCTTGGAGCTGAAGTCCATGCATCTGAAAGTTGCCAAGGTCGCGAAACACTGTTCTGGGTCATAATTACCAGAGACCTTGTAATGTAAACACAAAACTATACGTCAAAAATATTTTTCTGTTTGATAGTAATAGTAAATATCTTACTAACTTGTACATCATATCCTCTGATGCAAGTTAAACAAAGATGTATTTTCAAACTTTTACTAATTAAGGTGTAAATTTGATTCTCCAGTTTTTGCATAAAATAGGGTTTTTTTTAGCACAAAGTTAATAAGTTTTCCTAACAGATGTTTGGGAATTATAACTTCCAGAACCTTTCCATTCCCAATATCTCTGGAGGGTATCATATTGGAAAAGCTGAATTGCAATGACCCTGTTTTAATTCAATTAGAAAGACAGATAGACAGACAGACAGAGATATTAACAAAATTATGAAGACACAGCTACTACAACTAGTAAACAAGACATTTGCTTTTACATCTTTACAAGCCATATTTGCAAAGTCACTATGTTTAATAGCAGTTTAAGTACTCCACACATCAGCTTTTACTGTATTTTCCATATGGAATGTGGTGTGTCACCAACTTTAAAAGTCACTCATTCCAGGAATGTCATAGTCATTTTACTAATAGTGTGTTCATTTTTACAGCTACTTTATTAAAGTTCCACCTATATAACTAATTGCATACCACTGATTTGTAGACACACAACATGATTTGGGGCCCATTGAACAAAAGAATGACCTCTACAGAATTTCTTTTTCTATATTCAGAGGGAATCCAAAATAAATGAATAAGAAAAAATAAAAATACCCCAATAGGAGTATTTGTAACTATAAGCTCTAGTCCATCTGCATATGTTGAAAATACAGTTAGTCCTCAACTTACAACAGTTCATTTAGTGACCGATCAAAGTTACAATGGCACTGAAAAAAGTGGCTTATGACCAGTTTTCACATTTATGACCATTGCAGCATCCCCTTGGCTACTTAATTTACATTTGGATGCTTGACAACTGGTTCATATTTATGATGGTTGCAGTGTCCCGGGTCTTGTGATTGTATTTTGTGATGTTCTGACAAGCAAAGTCAATGGGGAAGCCAGATTCACTTAACAGCCATGTTACTAATTTAACAATTGTAGTTCACTCAACAAATGTGGCAAGAAAAGTCATAAAATAGGGCAAAACTCACTTAACAAATTTCTAACTTAGCAACATAAATTCTGGGCTCAATTGTGGTCGTGATATGATCAGCAGAAGAGGGGTGATGGCTTGCCCCCTACCCCTTTTGTGATTTTATAACCAGTCTTTGCCGCCTCTGTGCTTGAAGAGAGGCCTTGATTAGAAGGGAGACTTCTCCTACCGCCAGAGGTTTAGAGTATAAAGAAGTTCCCAGAAGGAATCGGATAAGCAAGATTGTTCCACATCTGGTTGAGTGTGCTGAGCCTTTCTGAACAGGGTGAAGGTTGAATGAGTTCAAGAACTTCCACTGAGTTCCAATTTCCTAACTGGGGAATTTGATCACATAAAGCAAATCATCATCGGAAACAGTGAGTTGCATCATTAATACTAGGTCAAAGAAAATTGATGTTGTGTTTAATCAACCACCAGAAGTTCAAAACTGGGGTTACAGCAGAAAATCAGGCTACAGAACAGTTGATTTTCAGACAGGTTCTACAGAATTGTAACTCATTCTTTTCAAAAACTGACCTAATGGATTGATAAGACATTTTTCAGTAACCGACCAGAATCATTTCTTTATTTCTTAGAAATGGTACTTTGGAAAAATGCATTGAAAATTATAAGGAAACATTGCATCCCTAGGTACACAGATAGATACACAATTTTATCCAATCATCTGAAAACATTTCCAAAGTAGCTCAAGCATCAACAGAAATAATATCTGGAATTATAATGTATTCCAGAAGCTCAAAATATGTATATAATTTTATATTATATTATTTATATTATAAATAACAGTTATAAGAGGTGAACTAGTATTATTAACATCTATTGGAGGTGAGAATTCAAAGAATGACTAATTTAAGTTCACTTAGAAGTTGTAATTAATATACCTGAACAAAGAAAGGATTTTCTAATACACAATTTAATCTTTTTGAGTCATATTCCTGTAACATTTCTAAGATGAAAGTACATGATAATATTTCCAGTTGACTGGTATATTCTTGCATTTTTACTAGAGAGCAAATTTTGCTAAACACAGTACAGCTGATTTCTGTGTTACCGTGAAAGATTAAATCTAATCTATATCTACAAAAGTGAAGTGGGGTGCTAATGTTTGTATGTGCTCTATACAAACTTTCAGTCCTGCACCAATCTGGCTCAAATTTGGCAATTAGATAGGTAAGCATAGTAAGATCAGCACTGTTGGGGTCACCAAAGTGCCCCCTTTTTTGGGTCACAAAAAGGACACTCTTAAAGAACAAGCAGCAATCTTCTACTGAGCATATGCAGTTTTGCCTCTGTCTACTGAGCATGTGCCATTTTCAAACTGACTGAGGCACCATATTCAAACTGAGGCGCCATGTTTTATACTTATAAATTCCAGATTTGCCCCAGTGGTGACAGGCCCAAGACACATGGAGCAGCCCGCCCCATCAAGTAAGGTTGCCTACGATGTTGGAGGGGGCGCGGGGGCAAATGGCTGCGGCCAGTGCCCCTGTCAAGCTCCAACTGCCTTTCCTTAGAGCCAGCCTAGCTGGAGCAGAGATGTGAGAGGGGGCGCCAGGGGCTTCAGAAGGCCCACAAACGCTGTGGCACAAATATACTTCTTGGGGGAAAAAAACCAGGTCAAGGCCGGGTAATCAGCTAGTTTTCCATTATTCAAGCAATTTTTACTATTATAAACAAATATGTATAAATATATATGTATAACTTTACATAGGTTATGTATATGAAATGAAATGAGGCGGGGTATAAATCTAATTAATTAATTAATTAATTAAATAAATAAATAAATAAATAAATAAATAAATAAATAAGTACCCTGAATCAATTCAAGGTAGGATATAGGCCTCTTCTCCTGAGCTAAAAGTAGGGGAATCCTTCCTAATCTTGTGCTGAACATGGGCAGAATATTAATAATATGTGTCAAAATACTCCATTTTAAAATATTCCAGATTTATATTAATGTATTAACTAACTAAATAAAAATTTACAATGTAGGGGCATAATACTGCATTTATTGTCAATTATGCCTAAGTAAATAAACAATCCATTTCACTGCTTTTAAAGTGAAATCACATGTTGACATGTTTCTGTGCGGTGTAGATAGAGGGTGTGAATTTTGAGGTGTAAATAGTTTTATTTATTTTTCATGATTTCAATACAACTAGAATTTCACATCTCTGGGTGGTTTATTCAGACCTCTAAATTAGAATGCAATCCACATTCTAATCCACATCATAATACAACATTAAAAGAAGCTCAAAATTAGGATAACACAGTACCAAACAGATGGCACACAAAACATAGATTCTAATCTCCAAAAGCTTTTCGGAACAATCAGGTTTTGATAGCTTCCCAAAAGACTGAATTAGACTCCATCTGGATCATGGACTCAACTACAGCGAGGCTAATTCCACAGCAGCAATACATAAATATTTTTTGGTATCCCAAATCTTCACCCACCTGGTTTAAGGGTTTAATTTAATATTTATTTTATTAATTTTAATCTAATCTAATTTAATTTGATTTAATCTGTTATAATTAATGTTAATATTAGTAATTTCAATAATTTTCATAACCAAGTGTTCAAAGATAAGTCAGAATTATAAAATGGTGTCCTTTCATGCTGAAATCAGCTACCTGATTATCCCAATTATCTGGGTTACAAGACTAAAGTGGAGGAAGCATAACAATACAAAGGGAATGACGGAAATCTACATTCTCTAGTTTCTTTAGCACTTAGCAATAGCACTTAGACTTATATACCACTTCACAGTGCTTTACAGCCCTCTCTAAGCAGTTTACAGAGTCAGCATATTCCCCCCAGCAATCTAGGTCTTCCTTTTACCGACCTTGGAATGAGGGAAGGCTGAGTCAACCTTGAGCCTGGTGAGATTCCAACTGCCAAATTGCAGTCAGCCGGCAGTCAGCAGAAGTAGCCTGCAGTACTGCATTCTAACCACTGCACCACAGCTCTTTACCTAGAGTGTTTGACTTCTATAAAATACTAAACTGGTGATTCTCAGCTTATGGTTCTCCATATTAGTTTAGCGCTCTACTGTAACAGATTTTACTTCACGTTGCAGTTTGAATTTGAAATCTCCTTTTAAATGAGAAAGCAGCTCAGGGAAAAATGATCATAGGAAAAGTAATCATCTGGACATTCATACAAATTCAGAGTTTTTTGGAATGTGTTGTAAGAATATATGGCTTCCATAGAAGCCTACTCACAACAAGCCATTATGGTAAATCATCCATGTTGACAGGAACATGGATATTTCTGTGACTCAAAACTTTAAAGGAAGCCACAGGAGGAAGATAAGGCTTGCTTTGAGAGCTACTGCCTCCTTGATAATTTGCAATGTGGTTGTTACCATTCAAGTGCTCTCAGAACTAAAAATATGCTATCATATGTTGCCAACCAAGGAAACAGGATATTTAATTTATTATTGTACAGTATCTGTTTTAAATAGTTAAAAGAGGTCACTGGAGCTAAGGTCTACACCAATGCAGAAAGAGAATTTATCTTACCATTATGGATTCAAAACATAACCATCTGCATTAAATGTGTGTATGCTGATAGAAAGGTATAAATGTAGTAACAACACAAATATAGTACCTCTGAGCAAATTCAGAAACCATGTGACCAGCTGGCTGCAATCTCTAGAGCCCAGCTGAGCATTATTGGAATAGCCCTCCAGATATGTTGAATTATTATACTTACAGTTTCTCTGGTTTGGCACTACAGAAGTTGTGATATATTATTTATTTGTTTGTTTGTTTGTTTGTTTATTCGATTTATACCCCGCCTCACTTCCCCAGAAAAGTACCCATTAATGTTACCTTTCACACTGAAATAAGAAAACAGGTAGGCTGTTGAAGGGTTAGCCTGAGCATTATTCTCTTCATCCTTTTCATTAATGACTTGAAGATCATTAATGAAATTTTGCTGATGGTGGAAAATTGGTGGCATTGTTAGTATCCTAAAAGGCAGGCAGGGAAAAAACATCAATCTTGAAGTGGTTTGAAAAGAATATCATGACATTTAAGTCAGACAAGGCAGACTTTGTTACTTAGGAAAAAAGAAACAAATGAATAGGTGTGCCACAGATATTTTTAAACCTACAGATTCTTGGATGGAACTCATGATATAAACAGCCTCTCCCAACTCTATACTTCTGTAATTCTGGGAAGTTTTAAAACAGAAACACTATGCAGCAGTGTTTCGCAACTTTTAACTTCAACTGCCGGTATGTTGTCTGGGGAATTCTGAGAGTTGAAATCTCTATTCCCCCCTCCCTATCCCTCAGCTCCAGTGTGGCAACACTGAAGGCTTAGAATGGCCTTGGTCAGATCAGCTTCAGGGTTGACATTTTTATTGAGATATTTTTTAAAAAACCAGGACAAATTATAGTCTTTGTGTTCAATATTGCATGTTGGCTTTTTTTCATTTTCCCCCCAGTTTGCTTGAGCCATTCATGAGGCTCCCTGTTACTGCATGTGAGTACGCTAATGTGGGGTGAAATGACCACAAGACATACTTTCATTGACCACATCCTGTAAGGTCCAGTAACGTACGGCATGATTGTTTTTAGCCCTTTCATTCTTTTGTGATATTCATGAGTACAGTGAATTTGAAAAAAGAACATCTCACACACTAGAAGAACTATCCATCCATTAACTTCATGAAACTAGTATTATATGAAACTAGTTCACATGGCACACTTGATGTAATCATAGCTTCTCTTGCACTATTTGGATCTAGTACCACAAAATCAAGAGAATCTAATTTAGAGATTGTATACTGTTCTCAGTTCCTGTCCTACTTCATATTGTTGAAGGCAGAAGACCCTGGATAAGGGGTCCGCGTTATAAAGCAAATTTTGTAAGTTGACAGTATTAAAGTTTATTTACAGGGAGTACCTAGAGTAGGCAGAAAAGCCTAACATTTAGCTAGCTAAATTCTATTTGAAGGACAGTCAAGAGAATAATTCCATGTATGGTGTAGCGGTCAAGGCATCAGGCTAAAAACCAGAAGACTGTGAGTTCCATTCCTGCCTTAGGAACAAAGCCAGCTGAATAGCTTTGGGGAGCCACTGTTTCTTTAGAAGAAAACCACTTCGGAAAAGATTAGACAAGTTCTCACAGTTTTCTTGACAAACAGTCTCTAAGAATCAAATTGACGTTAGGGTACCGTTTTCCTATGTGTGTCTAGAGAACTAAGGCTGGAAGTAAGACCCAAGATTGCAATTTCATAATCAAAGAATGGGCAAAATAAGCCATAAAGAGACACTTCAAAAATAAATTCATTGTGGCCACAGCTATTATGAATGGCTAAGTGCCAATGCACTTCATAATCTACCCTTCCTGGACATCCTGATCAGCAGAGACCACAATGGCAAACTTTCTGCTCGCTCACCTCCTGATCTCTCACCTCACCTCCCAGCTGCTTGCTCACCTGGCCTCCTGAGGTGGGGGGAAGGGCACTTTCTTTGATGGCTGACCCTGCAGGAGGAGAGCCCCTTCCCTTGGCTGCCATTACATGACATAAGCCTTCTTCCCCTTCTTCACCAGCACAAGCAAAGTGAGTGACCTGGAGGCAATGTAGGCAGCAAAGAATCACCCACCCAGCAGGCTACCGCAATCCTCCTGAGGCTGAAGCCATAGGAGGGAGAGAAAGGAGCACGCCCAAAAGGCTGGAGAGCTTCAATTAACAAGCATGTAGCATCCTGGAGCTGGCAGCCACTTGGATTCTGGAGGGCTTCCCATACAGGCATGCTCTAGGATTACTGTGTTGTGGGTGCCCTCAAGAACAGTGGCGTGATTGGATGAGTGCTGGCTGTGGGGAGAGAATCCTGGGAGAAGCATATCCCTCAGAGGAAGTGGGGAGAAAAAGCAAGGAGGCAGGAAGCCCAAGTGCATAGTTTCTCTCCCATGGCAGCTGTACCCCGCAGCCCTGCACCGCAAGTTCCGTGGCTGGAGCTGAGGGACAAGGAGTGCAGTGCTGCTCCTCAGACGGCACATTCACTTTCCTTCCTCAGCTGGAATGGACTATTCAGACTCTCAGGCACAGGGGGAAGATGCGGGGGACACTGCCATGGATGGATGAAGTGGCACCATCACCAACCTGGCTGTTTGTACTGCTTCCCTAAAACCACATTGTACTGCTTCCAATACCAATACCAATACCAATACCAATACCAATACCAATACCACTACCACTACCTCTACCACCAATACCACTACTACTACTCTTCTTCCTGATCTCGCAACTTGCCAAGAATGCAATCTAGAGTTGCTCAGTTGAATCTTCACCTCGGAGCAGAGGTGGCTTATGATATTGGGAGCATGGAGCGAGTAAAGGAACAGGAAACAATCGTGTCCCAGATGAGATGGAGGTTCGGCTTGGGGAGGAACTGTGCAAGCCACAAATTAGCCACTTGTGCATACAAGAGGCGAGGAGTGCTAGGAGGGGAGGGCATGGCACGGTGAGATTCAGCCAGCTCACTGAACTGAACAAAAAGTTAGCTACCGGTTCTATTGATCCAGTGGAAACCGGCTGAATCCCATCCCTGGTTCTATGGCTACTTAGAAGCTGGTTCTACTCCTAGCTTAGGTCATCCTTCTACTGAGAGAAATCCTGAATTCAGACAAAATAAATTTCATACTCCAAATTGATCAAATTACTGTGATCATATGCTGTAATATAATCTTCTTATTTAGCTATCACACTTATACAAACTAGACATAATTTGCTTATGTTCTAGTTTACCTTCAATGAATGTATGTGCTATGAAGGACAGCTTATTATAAATGTACACACATTTTAATTAAACAGAATCTCAAGCTTTGGATGTTAGTACACTGTAAGAGGTTAATACATTCATAAGAATGCTAACCCAGCCACGGTGCTTATTATTCATTTAATATTCTCTGGTTATAATTGCCGATAATCCTGTTACATATTTTTTGTGCATTTTAGGGAATTCAAATTCCTCAACATTAAAAAAGTTACAGAGAAGAAAGAATGGAAAGAAACAGGTAATTGAAGTGCCACAAATGGAATACTTCAAGGAAAGCTCATGCAATACATTTTTCCTGCCTCCCTCTTGCCCTCTAAAATACCTCTTGTACAAGAGGAAACTAAGCCAATAGGAGATCTTACACAGCCATAATAGGAAAGGGCCAACAACTACAGCAAATGAAGAAAGGAATTTGCAATGCTGTTGCACCGTGAGTGTTACAGACCTGTCAATTATTCCCTTTCTTGCTATAGCCCAGTATCATATTGTTCACAAAGTTTATCAGATCCTCAATCTCTGGATACCTACCAAAACCTATTTTGGGGTGGGGGGAAGTAGATTCAAAGATCTGTAGTTGAAGGGGGGGCGTGGTCTGCATCCAACGAGATTGGTCGAGCTTTCATGGGGCCCCGTGAAAGCTCCCGAAATTCATACTTGCCAGGGGCCCGGAGGGGCCAAACCCCGACCTCGTAGTGGTCGG
>JANHGC010003195.1:101876-114238 GCA_027560395.1 Boaedon fuliginosus | reverse complement strand
AATAGGGACCCCTTTTGGTGGGAAGGTCGCAGCGGCATTTAGTCATGCCAGCCACATGACCACTGTGATGACATGAGTTTGACACCCCTGTCCTAAAAGATGTTTCATAAGACTGAATTTAACTTAGGCTATAGTCTAGATAAGGGACATGGTGGCTCAGTGGGTAAGACACTGAGCTTGTCGATCAGAAAGGTCGGTAGTTCAGTGGTTCAAATCCCTAGCGCCACGTAACGGAGTGAGCTCCCATGACTTGTCCCAGCTTCTGCCAACCTAGCAGTTCGAAAGCATGTAAAAATGTGCGTAGAAAAATAGGGACCCCCTTTGGTGGGAAAGTCACAGAGGCATTTAGTCATGCCGGTCACATGACCACGGAGATGTCTTCAGACAGCGCTGGCTCTTCGGCTTTGAAACTGCGATGAGCACCTCCCCCTAGAGCCGGGAACCGACCAGCACATATGTAGGAGGGGAACCTTTACCTTTACCTTAAAAGAACCCCAAAGGCCACCAATCTGAAATCAGTAAGGCAAGAAGCAGCTCGAGAATAAAAGGTGATCAGTTTTCCGAAAAAGTTTTGCTTCAGTTGGTGCCTCGCATTTGAAGGGGAGGGCAGTAAATGTCAGAGGTTGCTTATTCTTCCGTTTGCTTTGGTCACCTTGATTGAAAAAAAGGGGACTTGGTTAAAACCCGCCTCCGTGCTTTGCTATCAAGTTCTGTAGAGCACACCACGGCCAAGGGTTAGGGTTAGGTTTCATAGACGATGGAAAGCCATTTAGTTATTTTCTATTGGATAAAGTTATTTGCATTTAGACAAGAGGTTTAACTAATAGCGAGACGTATTAATCCCTTCATTAGCAACCCATCTAAAACTTTAGCAGGGCCGCTTGAACTGTATATCTGTATATCCAGGTGGATGATTCTAAGTAGGCAGCAACTGGGTATTTTTTAATCTAACACATGGGGTGGGGTTTGAGAGTTTCCGTTTCTTCTTTCCAGCTCCTAGGAGCAGAATTAAGGCACTCCTGTCCTCAACCCATCTTATTACCTAGTCCTGTAGGGCCTAATTTGAAGCCTGCAGGAATTCTATTTCCCATGTCAAGGCAGCCTGGGTGGCTTTCAACATTTTCTCTCCTTTTGAATTCTTTGTGGTTTGATCTAATGCTAAGTTTTGGGAGCGACTGGAGCCCGCACATCCTTTTGTGACCCCCCAATGGGCCCAGAGGAGGGATCACCCTGATCCTTACTTCCAACAAAACTACCCCCACCTTTAAAAAAACAAACTCCCACTGGGCAAAACCGAAAAAGGCACAGAATCTCTTTTGGGGACTAGGGCAAGGCAATCCTAATAACCGATAAAACAAACACAAAAACAGCTAAACGGAAACATTGCATTTTCCTGGAATAAGTATAATTGCGGTGGGACCAGGCTTGCTTCTCTCATGAATATAGGATTCTTTCATCCTATAGAAAGAGGGGGCCATTATTTCCAACTATTTTGTAGTATCCAAGATCAGAGATCAGCGGATTTATCGCGATATAAAATCGAAGGTATTTTCTACTAAATTGGGCGAAAGTCCTCAGCGTCCGAAGTAAGCCCTCGGGAAGACTTTAGGTGCTGTACTTTGTCTTTGGCAGAAAGCCCCCCCTCCCCGGCAAACGGCGTTTGCTTCCAATAAGGCATCAGAGAATAGCTCCCCTTCGAGGTTCTCGAGACTCAAAATAAGACGCCGGCCTCTTGCTTTTGAGCTAGAAGGGAAAGATAACAGAGAGAGAGAAAAAATCTCACGATTTCCCTCCCTCTCTTTTGCATATATTCAAAATGCCTCCCCTATCGCCCACCTCGTATTATTTTTGCTGGCCTTTATTACTTCCAACTTCTCTAGTCTGGTGTGCTGGACTTCAATACGGCAGCTGGGAGTTTTGGGAGTGGAAATCTAGCATATTCGGTGCGTTGTTGGTAATTCAAATTCCGACTCGAATTTAATTTTAATTAATATTTATCCCGCCTTTATTATATTTTTTTATAAATAATTCAAGGCAACAAGCATACCTAATACTCCTTCCTCCTATGTTCCCCACAACAATATCTCTGTGAGGTGGGCTGGACTGCGAGAATCACTCAGGCAGCTCTCATGCCTAAAAAGGGACTAAAACTCGGAATCTCCCGGTTTCTAGGCTGCTGCTTAACCATTACATCAAACCAGCGATGATTTATGACATGACATATGACATGGTGTGACGGGGCCAGTAGCAACTGGACCCTCTTTTGATTTTTTTTCTCACCGGACGGTAGTCCCAATGCCTGAAGTTTAAGACTGGCGCAAATTCCCCGCTCGGATTTAATCTTCTCCCATTGAAATAGGTGGGCTTGAAATATCCTTGGCTGTGGGTAATCTATGGGACGGGTGGTCCCACAATTGTACCCCCAATAATCTTTCCACCGCAGCCGAGGAAGCTGGTAAAGTTCTCCGGAGACTTTCTGCAGCAGGCTCTCTATCTCCAGCACCTAAACCCAGTTTGCAGATTGAAGGAAGATGGAGCAGCCTATCTTGAAAGAAAAGATTTCTCGGAACCCGGTGGGGAGTGAACCTGTGAAATGGGCCGCCGTTCTTAGCGCTGTCCTTGGAATGGACTCAGGTCTTGGGACTGGGACTGCCCCGGTTATTATTTGGATTTGCGCCTTGATCTTAAACACAGAGGCTTATTATTTATTCGGGGTATGTCCCACCTTAACTTTACGGTGCTCTCATTTATGTATCCATCAGCTTTACTGACCACCCCGATCCCAAATTGCTCTTTCCACGATTTTATTCAGACAGGAGCCTTCAAAACAGGTTGGCTGAGAAAGAGATCGCCCAGATCTGGTGAGGGTGGGTGCCGGGTAGGATAAATCCGTAACCAGAGGGCAGCGAAGGGGAGAGAGAGAACATCCCCTTGGCTTCCATCTAGAGATCATCCAGATTTCTGCAGCCCTACTCAATGTAACCTTTCCCGTCGGTGGAGAATGTAGGATTTCAGGGCTCAATCTGAACGCGAGAAAAGAGAATGGAAACAAACGAGGCGCGTTCGAACAGCCCTCTTAGCGGTTCTCAGCTAACTATTCTTCTAAATAAGCTTTTAGAAAACTAACGGGAGCTGCTGCTGGGTAAACCTCTGAAGTGGAGAAAGACTTCTCTTTGGCGCCCGTCTAGCCTGGAGCCTTTTTAAAAAAAGATTTGCTTCGCTATTTATCCAGACACCTATTTGTCCCTGACCCGAGAGGATTTGAACGTCTCGGAGCTAAGATGCAGCGGCCTCCGAGGAAGAGCGCAAGTGACTTGGGAACCTGCAACGGAGCGCTAGGCCTGGCGTGTGGCTCTCCTCTTTCTCTTTTAGCTTTCGGAGGACGCTGGGCCCGCGAGGACTTCGTGGCGAGGACTCTCAGTTCGCTCCAGGTGGTTTTCCTCGTTAAAGTTGCTGTCCTGACCTCGGGTTTTCTCCAAGGATGGGCAGAGGAAGCCGCTGAACTTGCAAGAGGGACTGTGCCCTGCTGGCCGGATCGGCGGTCAGGAAATACCGCAGTTTTCTGCAGCAGCAGTCGTTGCCTTGCTTGTCTTAATCCTGGGTAAGGCCTGCCTTGTCTCCTATCAGCCCGAAGAGCCGGTTCCTAAGACCCGGGAGGCCGCCCAGAGGCCCTTGGTACTTGTCGCTAAAGCAGGATTGGCTCAGACAAAATGGAGGGCCGAGTGCGCCTGTATTCCCCTGCCAGAAGCCCCGCCGCTTAATAAGATTCACTTGTTCCCGGGGGCGGGCACGTTGGGGGCACCTTCCTTAACCCAGGAAACGCATTTTATCTAAGGACATCTGGCTTGTCCCGCTTTAGTTACTGAAATCTTTATTTTGATTCCCTTTACTAATTTAAAAACGCTTAAAGGCGCTTTATTATTAACAGAGCCATTTGCTGGGCGAGAACAGACCTGCGGTTCCCGCCCTGGAGAAACCGCGCCATTAAAGCCGCGAGGGAAGTAGAGCGGAATCCTGCTTTCCACAGAAATGACAGACGGGTGGCGGACACTTGATGCATGGCATTTGGTAGGGACAAATTGATATAAAGGTGAGGGCCAATGGTCCTAAGGAGATTTCTGAACAAAATGTGCCCTCGGAGGAAAGCATTTTGCAAGAGGTTTGATAGAGAGTGGGGTCGAAGAGGTCAAACAGAAAAGTTAGTTCAACGCAATTATGGAACATGTAATGTGTAATTAACACAGTATAGCACATTATACCGTATATTTTATTGAAAACAGCTGGATCACCTTATAAGTTGTATGAACCTGTTCTTCAAAATTAAACAGTGGAGTGGAGTGGACTGGACTGGAATGGAATGGAGTGGAGGGGAAGGATGGATGACAGAATAGTTGCTGACAAGAAGAATAAGTTAACCTCACAATATTCAGATAGTGATAGAAAAAAAGTTCTGAAATTTATTTGAGCCCCAAATAAAGGCAGGCTTGTATAAAACATACCAAGTCAATTATTTAATCTGCTGTAACTTGAACTGAAATGTCCTGACCTTTGTAGGGCAAAAAGGAGAAATAAAACATGGTTGGTATTGTATCAGCAAGCGCACCAAGCTGCAACCTAAGTTTTGCCCAGTAACTTGTGCAAATTCAGTCAATCTGCAATTCCCTGCCTTCTGTTCCGTTGTGTCTGATACTTGGAGACTACCTGGAGAAGTCCCTGAAGTTTTTTTGGCAAGGATTTTCAGCAGTGGTTTGCCATTGCCTTCTTCCTAGGGCTGAGAGAGAGACTGGCCCAAGGTCATTCAGCTAAAGTGGCTGAATGACCTAAAGTGGAGTAGAAGTCACAGTCTCTGGGTTTCTAGCCTGATGCCTTAACCATTGCATCTATGGTATTTGGTTCTCGTTATTTCACTGGGCTAACTGAATTAATCCTGATTCAGTTAAATAAGAGCAAGCTTCTACAAAAGCCTTTTGGTTTAAACCAAAGAGGCAGCAATTACTGAGGGGTCTAAGTGCCTCTTGTTTCCAGTTTAATTGTTGTTACTGTTGTTAACTGTCAACTATTGTTGACTCCCACTGCCTATGAGGGATCCCTGGAGTTTTCAAATTTTCTTGGCAACATTTTCAAAAGTGATTTGCTCTTGCCTCCTACCTAGGTTTGAGGGAACCCAGCTGGCATTTGTGATTGGGTAAAATTAGAGCACATGCCTTCCCACTCCCCACTCCTAGCCTTGTGCCTTTTATCATTATACCAAACTGGAACCTAACAGGGTTGGAAATCCCCAGAATAAGTTGGTAGGGTCTTGGGTGAATAACCATCATGGCAACAGCAGCTTGATCGGAATGGAATGAAAGTTCCAGGTACAAAGTAGCCCTGTGCAAAAGGAACACATAAAAAGAGTGAGCTTTTGGTGTCACAAAACTATATCCAGCTGAGAATGACTTCTGTGTGACTAAATGCTATTTAGTAAGCTACTATTTATTATTTTTTATTTCTAAAATAGTAGTTAGTTGGGTAAATCCATGTACAAAATAAGACTTATACTAGAATTGTCTTACCATAATAAATACATTTAAGATGAACAACTTCCACTCTTCCTCCCACCTGTATCAACTAATTTTAACCTTTATAAAGACTTTATGAAAGTTGCTGGTGTTTCCGCTGAGGGCAGAATGAGAACGTTTCCATTAGTTTGGAGAAAGGTCCTCTCAGGCAATTTGAACTTGCATACTTAGCATGGTCATTTTCTAATCTGCTTGTCATACTCTGGGCAAAAATATTTACTATGTAGAGTGTGTTTTAACATGGATTCAGTTTGTGGTTCTGTTCATTGGACATGGTTATCTGAAAAATGGCTTATTGAATGACTTCAAATTTTGGGATTATCAAAACAGAAAAATAAACTGGACAGACTGGCTGCATTGGCACAAAACATTAAGCTATAGCGTGATTTGATAAGTGCAGCTAAATTCTTATAAAAGTTCATTGAGGAGAACCATTTTTTTTCCTATATACTGTATACTAGCTTCCTGTATAAACCTCTTTTTGAAGGAGCATATTTCTCTTATTTATTTGAGTCTGGTTTATCTCAAACATTGAAAAAATACCCTCTTTTTCTCATCTGGAATACAGAGATTTTTTGCCAACAATTTAACTAGATATGCCCCATACACTAAACCACAAACTAACCAAGTGTGATTTCACAGAATATGTTGCATAAGGTTATCTTGGGTAGTTTAAGGATGAAGATGTTGTGCAAATTAAAAAAATGGACTGAGTAAATCAGGAATGCATTAGTCCCAGTCCAACTTGATCTCTCACAAATGAAGCCAATACAGTATATGCATCTTTAGGCCAGGTATGCCAATGTTTCATAGATATTTTCCATTTTTGAGTGTGATTTTGAGACCTGCTCTCACTACATGGCAACATTTTCTTTTTCTAAGAGCAATGCCTATGCCAACATGTTCAAAGTGTTCTTAAGGAATTCTCCCATGAACACAGCTAAATATTCATTGCAGCTGCTGACAGATTCATGAAGTAGGTCTATTAGATTTCTGCACTCAAAACACTTTTACTGCACATGTCGTTAGCTGTTGTGGAAATTTCTTTCTTTCAAAATGTTTAATCTGACTCATGAGGATGAACCATTCCTTTGCAGCTTGCCTGCTGTGTGCCTTGTTTCATTCATTTTAATTGATTGTGCGCCATCAAGTTGGCATCAGCTCTTAATGGCTACATATTGTTTTTTTCATTGACTATTTGTTGCTAACTGATCGTTCAGAACTTCCAGTGGTGTTTCCATCACTTCTGTAACTAAGTCTATTCACTTTGCTACAGGGTCATCTTCTTCTCTTTCTTTGCACCTTTCCCAGCATGAGACCTTCCCAGAGGGATAGGTCTTTGCACAACATATCTGAAGTAGGATAATTTGAGACTGTGTTTCATTAAGCAAAGTCCCAAACCTTCCTCTCCTTGACTGCTCAGGGATTCCCCAACTCCTTTCCTTCCCCAACTGGAAGGGAAAGAACCTTCGTAGTCAAAGACTCTTGCTTCACCTGAGCTCAAAGAAACGCATCTTCCATTTTTTGAATTGGTGAGGCCTCCTCTTTATATCAAAAGATTAGAGATAGAAGTATTCAGGAGTTATGGTATTGAAAGAGGCCTACACTAGTTCATTGCCTACCTATCTAATTTCTACTTCATCTGAAATACATAACGAATGGGGTTTTCTTCCAGGAGTACTATATCTTTAGGACTGACCCTTCAGGGCAGCAGAATTTCACATCTGTAGGCAAGTGCCCTACACCAGCGATGGCGAACCTATGGCATGTGTGCTGGAAGTGGCACACAGAGCCTTCCAGGCATGCACACCGCCGTTTAAGTGGGCCCACCCACCTGCCCGAAGTCCCTGGCGGTCTCTCATACCTTTTTTTCAAGCCCAGCTGCTCCATGTTCCGGCTCTGGAGATGCACATGCATGCACGTGGCAGGGTAGGGGGTGGTGTGAGCAAGCTCACATGACCACCCACCTGCGCAAGCACGTGGGACACCACTCCCACCCTGTGAGCATGTGGGCGTGTCTCCAAAGCTGAAACACAATCTGACAATCAGCTGTGCTTCGGAACAAGGGCAGGAGAGCGCGCAGGGTGGTGGGAGGGCTACGCGCACGTGCACACGAATGGGGGGGTGCATGGGCATGAGGCTGCATGTATGCGCATGCGTGTACACCAAGACGTCTGGCATGCAGGTAAAAAAAAGGTTCGCCACCGCTGGCCTGCACCATTAACCACTCATTCACCTAGGTGGAGGCCTGAAATGAGCAGATCACCTTCTCATGCAGGGAGACCAGGATAATTGGTATCACTCCTGGGTCTCTTCCCCCAAGGGTGGCCGAAATCATGTTTATTGTCCCAAGGTAAGGCAGATTTTGGAGTGTTTCCTTCAAGCCCCTCAAAATATGAAGCAGAAACATGAGAGAGAGAGAGAGAGAGAGAGAAGACATTTGAGGAGAATGCCACATCTTTCATTTTCATTAAAATTATCTTCTGCCTCTAGTCTCAGGTTTCAAAAAGAAGTCTCCAGCCTCAAGGAAGGTATTTCAGCTTCAGTCTTTTTGTGGGTATGGATTTTTCCCCTTTTTCCTGTTTGATACGAAATTATAGTGTGGCTGAGGAAGCAGACAATTATCTTCCTTGTCTAAGGAAAAATACCAACAATAATAAAGCAGAAACCCACTTGATGGAAAATAAGAGAGTGAGAGAGGTTGGAGAGGGGGGAGAATGAGAAAGAATGAGAGGTGAAAAATAGAATGAGAAAGAGAAACTTCAGTAGGTGAAATATATGCTGCTTTCTTCCTTCCTTGCCTATTTCATTTTATTCTATTCTAATTTTCTGAAGAGCCATGCATATTTATGTAGAAGTATTTGGACTCCGATACCACTGTGTTTTCCCCAAAAGAGGGAAATGTCCTGATATGTAGAGGGCATATATCAAGGCAAACCAACAGCATACAAGATTACACTGGAGTCAATCCTCTTAAATAGAATTGATGTGGATAGTGACTCTGTAGCTTTGTTCTCAGTTGTTTTATCTTCCTCATCCAAGAGGAAGAATAATATTTTCCAAATTGGTACCCTGGAGGATTACAGCTCATATAATTTTGGCCAGCTGCTTCATTGGCTGAGATTACTAGAAGCTGAAGTCCCAACACTGCTGGCCGATATCAGCTCATAGAGCGTTAATACAGATGATCTTCATTTAAAGACCACTCATCCACTGACCATTTGAACTTACAACAGTGCCCGGTGTCTATCCTTATGACATTTCTGCATCCTGCAGCCATGTGATTATGATATATGACCTTCCTTGCCAGCTTCTGACAAGCAAAGTGAGAAGCTGCAAGTTCTGGACACATGAAGGCCTCACTTAATGACGGCACTGAGCCTGTTAAAACTGCCAATGCTACCGTAAGTGGCATGTTCGTGTGGATTTTCAACTTATAACCAGGTCAGTTAATGATGGAGTTTCTCAATTACCATCATTAATGGAGGACTGCCTGTGTAGAACATTTCAATGCATTTCAATGTTTTAAAAACATCCAATATTCTTACTAGATTTCCTGGTCTTAGGACAGGCCTTTAGGGCAATCATTCTGGAATCCACTCAGCAGAAAGGTCAAGGGTTCTTTAAGAGTTAAGCAAAATAGAAGAATATCAGTGGGCTCAGAAGCTCAGCAGTGTGCGGACTGTTTAGTACTTGGAGGACAGACCTGAAAAAAACATACATACCAGTTATGAAGAAAGCAGCCCAACCTTCTGTCTTACCATTCTGATTTTATTTTTCAGGCTTAAGGTTACAGTCCTTATGAGAAATTAAATTAAATTGAATTCTGTTACTAGTCCTAATCGAATCAGAATGAAAAGTAGAAAAGAGAAGTTAGTATGATTACACTGGACAACAAAGATTTTGCTTCTTGAACACTTTTGGCTGTATCTTATAGACGCTTGGCTGCTAATCATGAAAATAACCTGTAATTTAACCTGTCATTATAGAAAACTGTTTTTGCATATACACCTTCAATAGAAAGTGAGTTTCATAAAAATATTTGTATTTGCTGCAAACTTCTACTATTAGCCCACTTTAAGGCATCCCAAGCAGTCAGATATATTGAAGACATATTTGCAATACTAGCAAAAAAAAACCCCAAACCAAAACAGAAAATATTAAAGATGAGTAAAAGAAATATTTATAACTTTTTCTTTGTCTTCATCTGTATTCTACAGTGGAACTTTAAGCATCACTTATGTGAAGCGTTAGGTATTTAATGTCAAAAATTAAATTTCTTTCCCAATGGTTTTCATTCTGGCTTTACACCAAGTCCAGAAAATATTCAAAATGTTCCTCACCCCGTACAATACAAATTCCACCAAAATAAAGAGAAGCAAAGATAAACAAAACTGATCAAGGAAAATGCCAAAGGTGATTCCTTATTCTCCAAGGAGGTAGGGATGTATGGAGGGATCCTTGACGCTAGTTCATTAGATAGAGCTGTAGGCATGGCCCCATAGGCTTTCATTGGTCTATACTGTTGTATGTAGTCAGGGAGCCATTCCATTAGAGTGCTAATTTCACTGAATTTTTTTCTCTTTTCAGTTACATAATGTATATTCCCAAGTGGCCCACAATTTAATTGGCTGCTTAATGGCTATTGCCCCCTTTCCTGAATTATAACTCCTCAAGCCCTCAGAGCCTCCAATAATGCATACTTAGGAATGTGAGTGTTATGCAGGCTATGTATAAATCTTTAGCAGGGTAGGGTAAAGATGAAAAATAGGGCTAGCTTGGAATGCTAAGAAACCACTTGTGTTTTCTTGTCTCATACTTTCTTCATTTGGATAATTTTAAGTTGCTAGTTTTTTAATTCAGATAGACCCATAAATAAGTTTAACACTCAACATTGGGAATTATTGATATTCAGATAGCATTTAATTAACTAGCCTAGGTTATATGAAATAATTCCTGTACTTTAGTTATAATGGTATATGGGAATGAGACTGGTAGAAGAAGTGCATGCAAAATGTATCTTAGCATCTTATAGAAGACCCTTCCTAGTTTTCTGGAAAGTAAAAGTAAAGGAGGAGACAAATGCTTTCAGATGTACAAGACAGGAGAGGGAGACAGCCTCCACTGATTTTTGTAGAGCAGTAATAGTAACATTTTAGCCCAAAATAATCACTCGGATGTCTTCATTTAGCCAGGGATATCTGCAGGGTCTAGTAAAAAAGTCAAGAAAGTAGTGGTAATGCTGTGATCAAAGATCCATCTGTTTTTCCAAGATGATAAAAATACTTTTAGAGGACTTTATTTTATCTTCTAAAGAAGACTGTCTTCATGAATAAAGATCAACATGGGTTTTTATCCAAAAGACTTTTCAAAGATAACATTAGAAATATATTTGGACACTGTGGATTACTGTATATAAAACATCATACAGTAAAACAAGCCTTTGACAATTTGAACTGGATTTTCTTGTTTAAAAATTTGGAAGATAATGGACATTGGTAAGAATTCTATTAAATTTATACTTTGCAAAAGGCACAGATAAATCATAAATAGAGAATTAACAAAAGTTTGAGAAATACTGAAAGGGACAAGACAAGGATGTACTCAAGAGACATAAGACAAGATAGAATAATTCCTGGATTGAGAATGACAAAGGAAACATATGAATTAAGGGAATTTGCAAATGATTAGATGATAATTCTGGAAAAACTTTTGAAAAGAATAGAAATATTAGGGAAAATTAAAAGACTTGTAAGTGTTGCAGAATATGGAATAAACACAGATTGTTCCTGAAAATGCCTTTATGTGCCTTAGCATAAGAATCAGTTTATAGAAAAGAAACAGCAGGCAAAAAGCAATGGTTTAAATTAACTATTTAACATTAGGTTAAGTTATTGCAACAAAATCATGGAGAATTTAAAATCAAATAAGAAATCAATTGACTGCAGTGGGATTTAGTTTTCAATGGTTTTTATATGCAGTTAAGAGAAAGATTTAAGATATCTAACCAAACATTTGTAATTAAACAGCACAAGACAGAATTTGAAACTAAACTATGAATAAAGCATGAACATGGTGGGGGGAAGTGAAGATTTATTAAATTTGTTTAAACTTTGGATAAAAATTGGAAGTTACTTCTTTATTTATTTCTTTTCCTTTTATTATATTTTCTTTTCTTTTGGTTGTCTCTCTTTCTCACACATTTTTTACTCTCAAAGGTGTTTTTACAAAAGGTCACTAGACTGTTCTTTCCTTGAGGAAGAAGAAGATGATGTTTTGCATTTCTTGTGATGAACTGATGAAGCTTCTTGGAAGCTAAACATCTTTTTCTTTCTCAAAGAAAAACAAATGCCAGTTGCCTGGGCCACCATCAAGACAACTATGACCTGGATGACTGAGAATCTCCCTAGACATTTTTACTCTTTTCTATTCTCTTTTCTTTGTTTAAGATTGTATTAGATTTTGCCATTTAATCAATGTTTTAAAATAAAAGTTTATTAAGTATCATATATAGTATGACAAAATGGGCAAATAACATTGGATCTAATACACTGATAGAACAAAGGGAAAATGTGTGGCTGAAAAAATTGAAATTTACATTATGTTATAATTTAAAAGAACTTTTAAAATGTAAAATATAAATGTACTTGCAACCTTCTTGCAAAAGAAGAATGAAAAACTGCTTCATTATAACTTTTCTTTCTCTATTTCTTTGCACCTTTTTCTCTTACCTTACTTTATTTGGTCACACTTTATTTTTCAAAAAGTTCATATTTTTATTATTTTAAAATTATTTAATTA
>JANHGC010003195.1:77919-92950 GCA_027560395.1 Boaedon fuliginosus | reverse complement strand
TTGACCCATCTGATTACAGAAGCATCTATATTTTCCTTAAAGAAACAAAATAAAAATCTGTATTTCCTATCAATTTTGTAAATGTTCTATAGGTGAAACAGGATGATTTGAAATGTTCTGGAATCTCACCTTCGGCTTATACTTGAGTCAATAATTTTTTTTCAGTTTCCGTATGTCAGGTTCTGGATCCTGTGAGGCTTGGTCCCTTTAAGATCCTACTATCAGAGCGACTGACTGTGGTTAAAAAGCCTCACCAGGACTCCACCCAACACTATTCTCATTTCGATTCGTTCTCATACCTTGTACAGCGGAATAAAGGGTGGTTCTCTGAAGCGGTTGGCTCCTGTGTGTTCTGTCCGTTGCCCTGACAGTGGATGAGCTTACACCGTAGGCAAAGTTAGGTATCTCGGCTTATATTTAGGTAGGCTTATACTCGAGTATACATGGTAATAGCCCATTGAAAATTGCTTTTCCTTTCTTGTTTTCTCAACTCAAAGTTTATTGAGCCAGAAATTAGACTCCAAGATTTAGAAATTCTTTTCTAACTATTCAGGATGATCTATAATGATTAAAAAGAAAGCAAACCACTGATAAAATCTCTTTCCCTCTCCCTCTCCCTCTCCCTCTCCCTCTCCCTCATAAAAGAAGAACAGTCCTACATATTTACATTATAAAGAACCCCCAAACCTAGTAACATATTTCCTATAATACAATAAGCACAATGGTGACCATTCACTCCCCCGTAGCTCTGTCTTTAAAAGTTCCCTAAGAGCCAACAATGAGGATGACAGCCTGATTTCCTGTAGTGTTGTTTGCATGTGATCTAGGACTCTATTTTCCCATGATTTATTTATTTTTATTCTATTTATTCATATCTTGCTTTTATTATCCTACAAATAACTCAAGGTGGCATACTTAATATTCCTTTCTCTTCCTCTTTTCTTCAAAATAACAAGCCCACAGGGTTGGTTGGGCTGAGAGATGGACTGGTTTCTAGCCTGGTGCCTTGACCATAGGACAAATCGTCTCTCCAAAGTGAAAGAATGTGGCCCTTAAAGGGATGTATTTCAAGTATGGCACTCCTGTAAATGTGTAAGGATTATTCTTGCCCACCCTGTCACCCAGTTCTATATATGTTGTCTTGTAACTATATCCTGATTAACATTACAATTTTCATTTTATTTCTGACCATCACTTTTTATTTCTGGCAATCACAGTCTGTAGCTTCCTCTTTTATAGAGACAATGCCAAAATGATATTTTAATAAATACTATGAACTTGGTAAGCACAAAATACCAAGGCCAAGAAGAGTAATTTGTGGGGGAAAGGCCTAAACCACATTTTAAGTTTTCCAGACCCAAGCACTTGAAAAATGAAATCAGAGATCAAACTGTCCCAGACTGCTTTGCTTTAACTTTTGTCCAGAGTTTGTTTGTAGTACAAACCTTCCAGCCAAACCATGATCAAGCTTTGGGGTTAACCTTCTCATCCTGACAACTTATGATGCATCTTGGCCTGTGTTTCAAGCCAAAGTATTGTGAAGAAGAACTAATTTATTATAAAATAATTCCAAAAACTTGAAACAGCATCTTTGGGCTTATATAAACTCAGTGTCAGTTTTTGAGTAAGTCATTATAATTCAGCCTCAGCGCTTACGTTGTAAAATGGGAATATTAATAACTTCTGAATGGTAAAAACCATTTAATTTGTCATGTTCCCTAAATAGTTTTTATTTTGTAGACTAAATATGGTAGTCTCTTGAGGCTTTCCTTTGAGGGCCATATTTCATTCCTAAGTTGTACTTGAGGAAGAAAGAGACCAGGAAGGTTCCTTTCAAAACAAGTCTATGACATTCATTCCTGACATACACTTTCAAGTATTTTTGTCCTTAATTTTTATTCTCTCCAACCTGATGGAATGTTGGAATATATACATATTCATATACATATACATACAGAGAGAGAGAGAGAGAGAGAGAGAGAGGGCTGAGGGGGCTGGGGCATTGTCTGCCTGCCTGCCATTCAGCTGGATAACTTTCTAAAAACTGAACAGAAGGGAACCAAATTTGGCATGGGAGAACATGCTGCAAAAGAAAGAGATTGACAACAAGCCAGTCAGGGGCTGCAGAGAAAAAAACATTCCTGAAAAAAGCCCCCTCTTTTCTGGTTAAACTACTGTAGCCCCCTATCCACCCACCCACTCCTCTTCCCATTACACATATATGCAGGAAACCACATAGATGAAATTTGAGGGGACAGTCAAAACATATGTAGAGACGCAACACATATATATTTACCCTAATGAATCTATGAGGAGTAAGTGCTGATGCACACACACGCATATACCACATTATTTCATAGAAAAACAATTCAGATGCTCCCATGGATATTGCAGGGGCAGCACGATGGCTCAGTGGCTAAAATGCTGGGCTTGTCGGCTCAAAGCCATAAGCCCACCTTTGAGACCTAAGTGCCATGCGACGGGATGAACTCCTGTCCTTGCCTCAGCTCCTGCTAACCTAACAATTCAAAAGCAGGCAAATGTGAATAGATAAATAGGTACCATTTTGGTAGGAAGGTAACAGCATTTTGTAACGTCATGCTGGCCACATGACCACAGAAATGTCACTGGACAGCGCTGGCTCAATGTCCTTAAAACAGAGATGAGCACTACTGCCTATAGTTGGCAACAACTAGTGGAGTAATATAGCAGTGACTCCTTGACCTTTTTTATGGACACTGCTAATTTAGGTATGTTTTCCCTGCCTTGTTTAATGTTGAAAAAGACCACTTGATTCAGCATATTCTTAATTAGCTCAGAACATTTTAAGAGTTAGATATCTGATTCTAGACAATGGACTACTCTGAGAAAATGTGACTTCTGCTTGCCTATAGGGAGCATAAATATTTCTGAACCCTTGGCTCAAACCACCACTCTGCCTAAAGCAAGCTATGCATGGAATTCCATCAGGAGCGGCAGGTGACAGGAGGGAACCTCCCATTTTTCATTTGAGAAGTCTGACAGTTAAGTGTCTGGAGCCCCATTCAGAGCAAAAGACCAGGGCAGGTAGACACTCTGTGGTAGGCTTCAAGAGGCAGAATTGTCCTCATTCAAAATGATTAACTCTGCTATGAATCTTCACACTTCACCTTTGGAGAATAGATCCCTCCTCCAGAATTTCCTTTGTGTTCCTGAAAAGACATTTGACATTTCAAACTATTGCTTTCCCCCAAAGAGATGGAGAATAAAATTAACTCCAGTCTCCAGTTGAGTATATTTTTTTGGAAGAACCAGCCAGAGAGAAGTTCAGGAAAGGTCAGATTTTTTAAAATAAAATGAAACATAAACGTAGGTAACAGCTACCAGAAATAAGAATCAGTAGCTTCAGGGCACAGCAAAAGCTGGGGTTCATTTTTCTTCAACTCAAGACAAGAGTTGCTTTGGGAATTTTCCAGAAATGAAGATCAATAGCTGGGATGACCTCAGTAGATATTCTCCAATATGATTCTGCATCTTTAACATCGTAATTGTAAGGTGAGCAATTTTAGATCAGTTTAGCAATATTCTTACTTTTCAAAGATGCTATTTAAGGAAGGGAGGCTATGTTTGTCACACAGGATTGCTTAGATGAATTGCAGATGAACATATGAATCTTACAAATCTAGTTTAACCAAACTAGAACAAGGTTTTTGAGAATTTCCATCTTTGAAGCATTAAATATCATGTTTCTGCAGGAATATCACTTCTTGGACTGCAATACTCTGTTCTTTACCAGTTTGTCTTGATAAATGCATTGATTATAGCAAAAGTTTAAGAGAGGGGTTTTTTTTTTGTATCAGGTTCATGTTAGACCAGAACCATTTGGCAAGATGTATCTTGTCTACATATTTTGATTTATGATTTTGGTGAAAAATAGAAGACTGTTTGTGGCTACATATGCTCTGATATCTTAACCACTTTTGGCACATATTCTGCATTATAAGAAATGCATATTTCATGTTTTGTCAAAAATGGAAATCAATATTGCTTTTCCAGAATTTTTACTAGAGAAGAAACATCTTGGCAATTTTCATCACACTTCTACTTATTGTTGAGTCTTCTTTAAATTTGCAATGTACTGTACTGTAGGTCCCAGAAATGTACTATATGTAAAAAAACTGTACCACAAAACGTATTTTTGTAAGCAACTAATAACATATAGCAATTACTAGAAATACTGCAGCCCTCATTTACTGATTGCCTTGTTTACAATTTGCAGTTACAAGGTTAAAAAAATGGTTTTTGTAATCAATACTAACATTTATAGCTGTTGCATTGTTCTCTTGGTTACATGATCAAAGTTTGGGCATTTGCAACCAGTGGGGATTTATGACCATGCAGTGACCTGCAGTCAATGATCACTACTTGTATACTTTCAACAGGCAGGAAAAGTTACAAGTTGCAATCACATGATGTCTCGCTTAACAATTGGGGTAACTTGCTTAAAGATGGAAGTGAAAGTCACCCAGCAGCCCTGGTCAAAGTGACCTGGGAGGGATGAGACTGAGATATTTCTTCAGGAAAAACATTCCACTTTTCGAAGAATTTCCAGCGCATGTATTGGATAAAATTGCTTGGATACACTGCCAGCTTGATTCAGGCCTTGAGACAGATCCTCATGGAAAGGATAGAAGTTCAATCTGATATGGTTATCTCATCTGGGATGAGTTTGATCCTGTTGGTCCTGAGGGACAAAGTTCTAGGAAGTATTAGCTTAGCCATCCGTGCACTGGACACATGTCTATCATGGTTACCTGGAAAGACTGCATGAGGTTGGGTCCTGGCAATGATGAATTCATTGTTGAGAAAGAAGTTAGTCTTATTGTTGCTTAAAGATGTGGTGGTTTTAGCCCCTCCTCAAGAACCCATCACTTGATGCAACCATTTCATGGTAATTCCTTTCATGGTAATTCCAATCTTTAAAAAAAACAAGGTTGTAGAGAAGGCGATTGTGCCACTGGAGAGTAAGGAAGATTATTTTGATAGAGATATGCAGGTCCCATTCCTTAGGGCCTAGGCAAAAAGGATACAGCATTTTTTTAAAATCCAGAAGTACAAAATATCATCCAGGAGTAACTCAGGCTGATGCCTCCCCAATTCCCTAATGAGGAGGAGGAGGAGATACAGTAAAATCGGACATCAAAGATTTTGTTGTTATTTTATTTATTTATTTATTTAGATTTATACTCTGCCTCATTTCCCCGGTCAGATTTTAGTCAATCTCAGTAAGAATATTACAGCTTTCTGGAACACTCCTTCCCCAAGATTAGATTAGTTTATTCTTGGGGAATACTGTTGTTTTTCCAACATTTTTCTTTTTTCTTTTTAGTATGTTATGAGCTGCCCAGAGATGGGCAACTTTATAAAAACCAATTTAATGAATAAAAAACCCTTCTGTATTAAATTTTAAAAGTGCACTTATTGGACCACCAATATTGAAATCCTGAAAAGCATTGCAATAACATTTGTCCAAAATTGAATTTTTAATCAACAATTAAAATATATGATATATAAAAAATACTGAGTGTGAAAAATATTAATCCAATAACTGAATAACTTCTTTCGGTCAGGCTATTATGCGTATTCAGAAATCACTCCACTTATTATATCAACTTAAATGTGTATAAAACTAAAACTTAATACTTTATATTGTATTACAGCACAGCTGTCAATATCTTCAGAGCCAAAATCTGACCTGGCCAAGACAAAGCATTGCTGTTGGTGGTGTGGATCTGGTATTAAATGGTCTTAATACTTAGAATGCGAAGTGTTCAGAACAGGAGCCATAACATTTTGATCATGTTACTCTATAAAACATCATGCACATTAAGTCTTAGCTGGGAATCCTGATGTCCTTTTTTGCTGAAAAAAGAAAAACCAGACAAACCCACAAGCCTTTAGATAAGCGACACTCTTAAACTTTAACAATGGCTGAGCATTGTAGACCAGTTATCTGGGGCACAAAAGTCGACTGAATGCTTGAACCAACCAGCATAACTCAGCTTTCTTATCTTTGCTAGTGGCCCTGAACTGGTAATCCCACATCTTCTGAATTTTGAAGGAAGATGATTTGAGGCATGTTGAATGTCCTTCTCTGAGTGAGTTGTCTGCATTGGCCCGCTGCCCTGATAACATAAGGAGCAGAAAAACAAACTCAGATCCCAGGAGTTGCTGCTTGCTGTTTTAAAGTTATTACCTCCCTCCCAGCAGCAATTTTGTTCAGTATTTAGTATTACAATCATGAAAATATACATTAAGTGGTTCTTCCCTGAAATGCAATCTAAAAGATGTTTAATTTTACCTCAAAAAAATATAATTGCTAGGAAAATTGAAGAGGAACTCTTTTGCTACAATTTATGCTATGCTCACCCACCCACCCACAAAGACCTAATAACTGAATAGCTTCCAAAAGCAACACGATATTAACATGCCCTTGTGTTTTCCTAATGATTGAAAAAGGAAACTGGAAAAAAAAATTAATCCCCCCCATCCCATTCTTGCAGTTAATTTGCCCTTTCAACAACAGAGAACTTTTGAGTAACCTATTTCCCCCTTTCACAGGAAATGCCTTAAGGTAAGGAATTTGATTTTTTTTGTTAACTTCCTTAGTTTGTATAAAATGATTATGAACTTTACAGTGAGACTGCTGTTGCTTAATGAGCAAATTGTTTGCATCAGTCCTTGCTTTTCTGCTGCTTGTCTCCATGCCAGAAAGCCACGGTGATGAGATGAAGGAATTCTGTTGGGTTCTGTTACTATGAACAATATTTCCCCTGGCAATATGGACTCCAGTGTGTATTAAATGTTGGGATACTGCATAGCGGTGGTTGCTTGATGTCATTGGAAAAGGGAGCACTACATAATTATTTTTTCATAATAATCATCCACTCCATGAAGTTGCAAATGGCTCCAAGTTAAATAAAGCCCAAATCCCTGAAGTCTGCCACACTCTGATATGCTGAGATGTTATTTCTGCTATATTCAAAAGAATGTTAAAACTTTAACTATTTTTAATGTACAACTAACCTGGAGATTGTACAGTCTCATTAATTTTGTCAATTAAATATTGGACACAAACCTAGAGAGTCACAAGCCATAGCGACCATAATTAAGGCCCTCCAGAGTTATTATGCTTATACTATTGCTTGCTGTCTTTAGATTGAGGCAGTAAAGCAAGGAAAATACATAAAACTGATCAATATTCATCTTCATAGATAAAGACTATTTGAACAAATGTACGTAACACTTATGGACGATATTTCATCTAATATATATATATATATATAAAACAGAGGCTTGATTAGGATAACTAAAAGTTGGAAAACAGAATTAGAACTACTTTTCACTATGAGAACTGGGTTCAAGCCTGAGAAGAAGGTATCACACTCTTTAGTCATTGTATTTCAGCATACGTCAGCCTAAATATTTCTGTTGTGTATTGGGGGAACACTGCCTTATCTCTCCACCAGACGTATCACTACCCAAGCTGATGGCTATGATCTGCTATTGAAAATGCTGAGATTGGATGGATTCAGATGATCTTGTTCAAGGTCGAATCTGAGTCAGTCATAGGGATCAGATATTTACTCTTGTGAGTTTTTGGAATCATGCTGGAGTCCATCTTCAGCGAACTCTCTACTGGAATATGTGCTTTGGGCTGTAAATCGTGTTTATGTGTAAGTTGTGTTTATCCTATTGGCTGATTGGTGCGTTGATGGCTGGAGATTGGCTGTTGTTTCCTTCTGCTGCCAAGCCCTTGGTTTACTTGATAAGATGCTGGTAAATTAACTGACAAGGCCCATTTCCCAGGCTTCAATCATTTCCCTGGCTATCTTTCTACCTGCATGACCAATAATCTTAGTAGCAATAAAATTAAATGTATGTCCTTGTTCATTGCAATGTGAGGCTACCAATGAGTTCAGGTCTCCTTGTCTGACTGCTTGCTTGTGTTCTTGCAATATGGTGATTAGCTTCCTCCCCGTTAGTCCTATATAGTCAACCTTTGTCCTACCTTGTTCAACCTTTACCTCTCAGGACTGTTTACATTCTAGTAAAGCACAGATTAACAAGAAGAGTTCTGATTTTAGAACATAAGACAATAAAGGCAATAGCTCTACTGAATCAGGCCAAGGCACATCTTAGTCCAAAATTTTGTTTCTCAATGGCCAATCAGGAACCCCGATGATGCTCAGAAGCAGCAGATGGACACACATCTTGCTACTTGGTAAACTGTCCCAATCTGAAGGTAAGATTGAAACTTCAAAAGTCATAGTTCTTGTTAGACCTCTCCTATGTGTGTAAAGCATATGTGAAGTGGTATAAAAGTGCTATTGCTATTTTGAAAAATGACAAAAAATCTCCCTATCCATGTTTGATCTCCTGTCCCCTCCCCTCCTCTCCTCTTCTTGAAGATACTTCCTAGATCTTGAAAATGTTAATAGCAATAGTTTATTGTTAATTAGGCATTAAGCAACTTCAAAATAGAGAATATAAAACATAAAACATTAATACATGTGTATGTAAAAATAGAATAATAGGAACAAATTAGAAAAAATATGACTAAAGACTGCAAATCTTATTTTTCTATCATCCCTACAATTTACTCCAACGAGATCAAGATATGCAGATCTCCACTGAACTGCTTTGTTCAAATAAAGGGCTGCTTTATAGGTAATGTTTCAATTCTGACTGTACATGAAATACCGGTATGAAAATATTAATATAGATGGAAAGTCATTAATGTGCACTAGAAAAATCAAATACAGGCTCTCTAGGATGATACTGATCTTAGACATTTGATACAAACCATAATTGTGAAAAATTCATCATGACACAATTTCCAACCTTTCACCTGATGGTTACCTGGTGACGCATGGATCATCATTTGCATCCCTTTGTCCTCCCTGATGGATACCAATGTTGGCTATGTTTTATTTTTACACAACTCCCACTGATGAAAATGCAGCTGGAGAACTAGACCATCCTGTAAATGCTCTAATATGTAAGTGGATTAAATAAATATTTCCTTCAAGAAAGTAACTTGCAGAGCAGAAAGAGGTTGGCCAAAACCTTCTTTTTCACTCTGTTTGGGTTAAAAATGATGGTACATTCAACTTGACTATATCAACATTTTGCAGTCATAAATTTTAACAGGATATATTTTCAAAATAGACTTTATATAGGAATGCAAACTGCAGCAGGATTATGAAGGAAACACAGTGAGTTATACTATTATGGCCCTCATCCATCCTATAATTTGGCATGCTGAAACCATTGATTTCAGTGGAGTGATGTGTGCTTAATTCATACTCCACCTTTCATCCAAGAAGTTCTTGGTAATATATTGTCCATTTTTTGTCTTATAACCCTGGAAAAGAGGTTAGCCTTACAGAAGATGGCTACTGCAGGGAGATCAAATGAGCTTCATGGTTAAACTATGTATTTCAACCTGACTTTAGCCTGTCTTGGTCTAATCATTCTGAAGATTTAAAATTAATAGTGTTCCACTAAATGCAGCTTTTAAAAAGGCAGTAGAGTCAACACAAAATCAAATAAATCAAATCTCTGAAGCAAAGCAGTGCATATATTAGAATGAAAATTGCTGTGTGTGATGAAGTAATTATTTCCTTTATATTTGATTATAACATGCACGATCTGTGTGGGAGGTTCAATACTTGTGGTGCTTTAAACTGCTTTCTTCTTTTTAAGTGGTTGAATTTGATAAGTGATATGATATTTTGTTGAATTTTTTTTAAAAAAACAACCAGCTTTTGAAATAAACGTTTTTTGGCTTTCCAGCACAGTTGGCTTACAATGTAGAGAATTGTAGTTAAACTAAATTGTTATTTTTGAAGGGAAGCCTGACCACATCTATTTCGAGGGCTCCATAGGGTGCCCTCCTGAACTAGAGAAAATACAAGCCAATTAAGAACAACTAGAGTATTATGAAAAAATGACAGGCAAATCTATGCCTTTGAATTTTTGTCCGAAATTTGAATCAGATCTTGATGTAAAAAAAATCCACACATAACAAAAACTCAGTTTTCTACAATAAGAAGCATTGATTGTAACTGATTACCAAGCCACATAGATAGGCTGGAGGACATTAAGAATAATTCCCAGGCATTCTTGAAATGGCCTTCTTTAACTTTTTTTTTTTTACTTCCCACTCTTGCCTATATCCCTGGGATCTCTTGATAGTCTCCCATCTGAATATTAGCCTGCAAAACTTCTTTAAGTTAGGACTGCTCCCAGCTGTGGCTACAGCTGACAAAAACAACATTTGGCTTTAAAAAATAAATAAAGCAAAGCTAGTTTTTAGGCTTTCCTTCGAAGAGCTCTCTGAAAACAGGCATTTGGGAGATTCATGGAGAAAAAGTGGATTTGCCGTCTTTCTCAGGGCAGTTGGGCTAAATCAATAGATGAGGAACTATTGGGACAAAGCGAAAGTCTGTCTTCCCCTGTCTTTCCCATGTTTGTGATTAAAAAAAAAGGTTAATGGAGCAACCCTCCCCCCTCCATATTGCTGAAACTCAGCTGTTGTTAATGGCCAAAGACTAGCTCTCTTGCTCAAGATCACTAAGGATCTGGACAGAGGCTTTGACTTAGTTGTCCCTTAGAGCTCTCTTTCTTGCACCATAGGGATGTTCTCTCCACTCAAAGTTCCTTCTTCATTGCTATTAGCTTTTCCCTTTTGCATTCTGGTTAGAGGGCGGGAGTCTTTTTACGCTAATGCAAAGTTTTGAGTTTTTTCCCCTCTTTCCATTGAAATCAACAGCCTACTAACCATGAGTGTGCAATAAATTTTGCAATAATATTTTAAACCATTAGCTTTTCTTTTTGTTTGAAAAGTACTGAACCATCTTATTATTTCAAATATTAAGTTACATGTTGAAGTGGATTATTTCCATGTATAGAGCCTAGATCGAAGGTCTCATTATTCACCTTTCAAACAGCTGTGGAGTGAAGGTTGCATCATAGGCTCCAAATATTCCAGGTGAGCTGCCAGCTTGAATGCATAACCATGCAGAATCTGCCGCATGATAATCTAAAACAGTGTTTTTCAAACTTGGCAACTTTAAAATGTGTGTTCTTAAAATTTCCCATCCAGCATGGGGAATTCTGGGTGTTGAAGTTTACACATCTTGAATTTGTTAAGTTTGAAAAACACCGGTTTAAAACAGACGGAAAGAATGTAAATCTATCATTTTAAGCAGTTTTACTTTACCAATTAGTTGTCTGTGATGAAGGAATACGTTTGGTGTTTCATATGATTTATATGACACCCAAATCACAGATTCACAATAATCAGATTAAAAAAAAAATCCTAATATTTTTCTCTTTCATCAAGGAAGACAAGGAGGAGACCATCTTAACTCCCTGTCCTATGGAGTCCTATGGAGTCCTATGGATCACTAATATATTTCATGATTTTTTTTTTCTGGAATGCAAGCCTGGCATTTAAAACAAAATGACAGACTTCCTGACAGTTAGAACAATTAATCAGTGGAATGACTTGCCTCCAGAAGTTGTGGGCTTTCCAACACCAGAGATTTTTAAGAAGAGATTGGACAACCATTTGTCTGAAATGGTATGGGGTTTCCTGCCTGAGCATGGGATTGGGTTAGAAGATATTCAAGGTTCCTTCCAACCCTCTTATTCTGTTACCCATTTTAATGGCAATCCTGATATCATCTTTTTGTGTGCTGTAAGGGAAGAGAGTGCCCCTAGCTGTGAGCAAGTTGTCTTATCACATTCCATCCACTTACAAATCATACCCAATTACATCTGAGATTCTTTTTTTATCTTTACCTTTATGGGACAGGAGGGGTGTGTGAAGTTAGTCTTCTTCTGTCTACTTCCTCCTTCTTCATTCATATATGACAAACATTCTAAATCGGGGATGTCCAACTTTGGCAACTTTAAGACCTGTGCACTTCAACTCCCATAATTCCCTACCAACCCAAGTGGGAGTTGAAATTAAAGAGTTGGATACCTCTGTTCTAAATGATCCTTCATGCACGTGTCTTCTGATGTTTTTTCCTTCTTGATATCCACTTCTGATTTCTCCTTCTCTCTCATGTTCTGAACCCTTCAGCTCCTTCTACATCTCCATCTGACCTCTATTATCCACTCCCTCTATTATCCACTCCATCTTCCTTTCTGCATCAGGAGATCTGATCTGCGTCACCATCACAAACTCATCAGCCCCACCACCACTTCAGTAAACAACTGACCTTTCATCAGAGACTGTTCCATGTTAATCAATATTACTTAATGTTTCAGTGAAAATGATTGTCACAATGACAAAAACAACAAACCAACAGCACAAAATCCCATACAGTTCTGCCATATTTTGAAAGACTGTAGTTAATTTTGTGCAGCTGCTATCATCTTACTTTTAAAGCCACCTAGGTCGCAGTGGGATAGAGAGCTAGACAGTGCCAACTGTAGCATCTTCTGCCAATGCCATTAATAAAAAAAAACCTCAAAAGCAGCACCAAAAAAATAGTTAAGCATCCTGAGAATAAAATGATTTTTTTTCTTTAAAAAAAGTAGCCTTCTTCTCAATGAAACAAAACTTTTAAGGGGGCATTAAATGAAACAAATAACGATTACCTTGGAAACAAATACATATTTCTGGTTCCTGAGTTACGCAATATTTTAAGTAGACGTCATGCTATTCAGGAAGAGACAGAAAGAGAATCACTGTCATAATGAAAAAAATTCTGTTAATGTCTTGGAAAGCTGAATAGGGAGAAAGAAAGTAGTTTATATTTCTTCAACAGGACAGAAAGGAACTCCCTCTTTTTTGTTAAAAAAAAAATCATACTTAAAATATCCACACACCACCCTAAGTACATTATAATAGAATTTTATATGTGGGTATCCTAATTAGCTGCTAGCTGCCTACTGGAGTTAACATTGGATCAGCTCTTATTATACAAATACCCCAAATAAAATCAAATATGAACACTCACTCTCATCATCTGGCAAGCCCATGTTTTTTAAGTATCATGTTCCTTGTAATCCATGGAAGATTCATGGAATAAAATATCATTCTGTTTCCATCATAGTTTAGAAAATTGTGAGGCATGAGAGGCATGCCCTTCGGAATCGTCATTCTTCTTAGCAAGTGGAAGGAAACATCTGGCTATTGATTTCAAATATTAAAAACATTGCTTTGGAAGTAAACTGTCATCAGGTATGTACATTTCTGTGCATGTAAACATCTATTTTGTCCTTTGTCATCACAGGCTGTTAAACTTTTCTAGCTCCACAGAGCTCCACAAGGACAGCTAGCTTTTCTTGCATTTGGGATGCAGACAGGAATGGCTAAGGGAGAAACTGAGTACTTGGTTTAAGCCACACAGAGGCTACTGACCCATTTTGTACTGCTTGATATGTTAATAGGTGAACTGGGAGTTTTAATCTATTACGCTATTTCAGGATTTGGAAGAAGTTGAAGAAAATAGGAACGTTATTGAATTATATTCTTTTAAAACAATACCGCCAGGTCTCTGGTTTTTTTTTTAAATTTTGCAGTGAAACTTTTATATGGCTGGCAAAGCTTGGTATGGCCTTTGAACTGATGACATTTGCATCCCTGGGGTTTAACAGATACGTTAGTATTGATAAAATGCAAAATGTTTGCCATTTTAGCTCCTTGGGGTTTTTTTTTCTTTCAAAAATCACATTCCTGTGCAGTTTTTAAATTCTGTTACTATTTCTTTGCAGAAAACAATATGATTTGAAGTACTTGCTCATGTCCATACATGCATTTTATACACACAAACACATTTCATATTCAGCAATAGGAACATTTGCCTCCTTAGGTATTAAAACTATTGCAAAACTATTTTCAAATTATTCCTTGATCTCTTGATGGATTATTCAAGTTAGATAAATTAGTAGCTATCCACCAGTTTAAACCAGTGAAAGGGTGAATATTGATAAAGAACATATTTCAGTGTGTATGTTTATGACAGTTGATAATTCTTAATCTTCATTAGCGATTATGGCAACCAACTGTTAGCATGTCATCCTAGATTAATGAATTTGTCATACCCAAAGTTCTTAGATGTAATATTCTAACTCTTTTAGCATGTTTGTGTTTGGCGGTGGCAGGCCAAGGCAGAATCGGCAGGGCACAGAAGTTAAAGAGCAGAAGGAAAGAAGAAGAGCATATAGGAAATACCGTTCTATTATTAAAGTCGAGTTCCCCTTGACTGGGTAAGAGAGGCGGGGTATAAATCTAAATAAATAATAAATAAATAAATAAAATAGAAACTCTTAAGAAAAAAATATTATTCACTGTTTTAAATGAGTCAATCTAATTTGCACTTTCCATTTAATATACAGCTCAGAATATTTATCCTTAATTGAATTGTTCTTCAAAAGTTTCACGTGTGGGAAAACTGTGTGAAAATGACATGAAGTTAGTGCAGTGTTGGTTTTTCTATTCATAAGGTGCAAACAGCCACTTTTTAAATTAAAAAAAGCCCATGAAAGAAAAGCTTCATTGGTTGAGTGTCTCTTCTTCTGCCTCCCTCTTAAAGCAAACACGTTTCAGAATTAAGCTTAGCACCCGCTCTTTCTGTCTTCAGCAGAATTTTCCCTTTTTCACAAACCAGACCTTGGGAGTTAGATTAGTTATTGTCTTATGCTTTGCTGACTTTTTGTCCATTAGCGCCTCATGAGAAAAAAAACCAACACTTTGTAATAATACTTAAAAGAACAAATAATGAAGCAGACTTAAGAATGAATTAATGTGAAGTTGACTTAGAACTAATTTGTCCATTGCTAATTATGGATATACATTTGCAGCTATAAAGTCACTGGGTTTTTTTTACATTTATTTATTTATTTATTTATTTATTTATTTGTTTGTTTGTTTATTTATTTATTTATTTATTTATTTGTCTATTTGTCTATTTATTTATTTAATTCAATATACACCCCGCCTCTCTTCCCCAATCTCTGGGAACTCAAG
>JANHGC010003195.1:45119-62677 GCA_027560395.1 Boaedon fuliginosus | reverse complement strand
CCGGGGAGATGCCTCCCGCCCCGTCCCTTTCCCTCCGCATCCGCCCAGTCTAGAAACGCAGAGCGGGGGAGGCGCCAGGGACTGGCTGTCTGGAGGCCAAGCAAAGGGGACCCCCGACCCCACTCAGCCTCCCCCCCCCTGCCGTCAGCAGAGAAGACTTTCCACCTCAGAGTCCGCAGAAGAGGGGACTGTCGGGGAGGAGAGCCAGAGCCAGGATGCCACAGCCTCCCTCTGGAGACCCTGCCTTGGCCCACCGCAGCCACCCGGCCTCTCCCGGACGAGAAGCGGCTGAGCCTTTCATTCAGCTTGGGCTGACATTGCTCTTCCAAGAGCCGGTGCCAAGTGTTGAATAGCATCAAGAAAAGGAAATAACAAACTTTATTTCCTATGAAAAGGCCCCCTAAATGCCCCCCAAAGAATCTCTGCTCATTTGGGCTGCATCATAACTAATGGGTTTAATTCACATCAAGGGGTGAATATCATAGGTTAGAGATCCTTCAAACGCAAGTCCTCGGGAAGGGAGTCGGAAAGTTTCCGGAGCAGAATCCTCGGTTTTGTCCCCAGATACGCTCTGTCTCAAGGGATCTTGTCAAGGCTCCAGCAAATACTACTGTTCTTGTTTCCGGTGGTGGCTGAGCGCTGGTCTGGGGGAGTTTCCAACTGTCCTCCTTTATGTCTGTCAGGGTTTCACCAAACTCCCTTGGCGTGAAAAGGGCGCTGGGCTAGATCTGCCAGGAACCGTCTGCCCAATCAGAGACCTTTCTCTCGGAGGGGCAGGTGGATCTGGGGACGGGAGCCTGAGTCAGGGAGTCCTCTGGTTCACGGGTTATGAAAACGGCGCTTTCTCCTCCGTCCCGCTTTGCGCGCAGGACTTTTGGGACACCCGAAGGTCACCGAGACTGCTAACCTCCTGCTGTTACTGGGCAAACGGCCCGAGCTAAAACCCACAGACACCAGTGGCTGGCAGCCTCTCCTTTCCTTTGTTGTCCCACACACACACACACACACACACACAAGCCTCCCCCCCTCCTCCTCCCCGCGCACCGTTGCGCCTGTGCTTTGTCAGGGCAGTGGGAGATTTGATGTTTTCAACGATCTGCAAATACTCCACTTTGCGGCATGTGTGAGGATGTGTGGGTTTAATTGCAGGGGACGCTTGTTTTTGCTCAAACTTGGAAACCTGGTAAACTTCAGGGGTGCAGAAAGAAATTACGCGCCTCTCCCTCGGCGACACGTTCATAAAAGGAGGCCTTACAGCCCCTGAGAGCGGCTCCAGCATCGTCTCCAATCCATCCCTTCCTTCTTAAGGGATACGAACTTTCTGCTGACTTCTTCCTACCTGGCCACGCGGGGCGGGGGATATTTCTGGGCTTTGTGCCGGGCTGTTGTGTCTGAGAGTCTCTTTTAAAGCTCAAGAGCCCACTCGAGCCACACTTCAGGCGCGGAAGCCTTGGTGGTCTTCACTTACCGTTCCTAACAATGCAAGAAGTGAGTCACTTCTCTAGATAACCACCGTTCTCAATGTCCCATTATACCATCCAGATGCACTGAAGGAGCCCAAAGACACAAGAAGGAAGGGGCTGGAGCCACCAGCTCTTGTTCCCTAAAGGGAAAAGTTCCCCTCGCACTAGTCGGTTCCCGACTCTAGGGGGCGGTGCTCCTCCCCGTTTCAAAGCCGAAGAGCCAGCGCTGTCCGAAGACGCCTCCGTGGTCAAGTGGCCGGCAGCACTAGACGCCGAAGGCGCACGGAAGAACGCTGTTCCCTTCCCACCAAAGGGGGTCCCTATTTTTCTACTTGGATCGTTTTCATGCTTTCGAACTGCTAGGTGGGCAGAAGCTGGAGCGAGTCACGGGAGCTCCCTCCGTTACACGGCGCTAGGGATTCGAACCGCCGACCTGCCGACCTTTCTGATCAACCAGCTCAGTTTGTTCCCTAGAGGCTGGTATCAGGGGATTCCAGGTTCAAGGCTAATAGGCATTTATATTGCCCAATTCTCTAGAAATTGTGCACCTAAACCGGGACTGTAACCATGCCTGACGGCAGTGAGTTCCAGCTTAAGGCATCGCCATGATGCAAAAGTGCTGCCTTTTATTGACCACGTTTTTCCCAGCACTTGGCTTTAATAGGCAATCTCGAATGTTTACATTGTTGAGAGGAAAAAAACCTTTTTATATCCACGTTTTGGTGCCATAAATAATTGCTTTTCCTTTTATAATGCAGACACCCCCCATAATCTAAAAGCACCGATACGGCAGCCCGTATTAATAGGGAATAGGGAATATTAAGGGGCTATTTTAGCCCTCTGCTCGTTTCAGTTGCATCTTCCCCAAGGCTAGAATAACTTTTAGGCATCACGACCACATCTTTTGTAAGGACATTGGCTGTTACATTTCAAACGCCCGTCTTAATTGCAATAATAGACTCTCTGCTTTTTTTTTTTCCAGAAAAGTCAAATACATTGACAATTTATTAAGCTACCCACTATTTCTACCTTCACTGAAGAGTAAGTCTCAGGGAGTAAACATATCTAGAATCAGAGTCCAAGACTGGTGTTCAATCCTTCCTGTACTGATAAAAGATACGCTTGGCTCTTCCAGCGGGTCTTCTGCGAGTTTCCTCAAAAGTTAATTGTCTTTCATTTCATTTCAGGTTTTCTGACAATGTGCATCAGAGTAATGTGCTCCCAGCGATCCTATTTAGATTCCGAACTGTATCTCCGCGGTTTTCACGGTATCTCCTGCTTATCTCCTTCCTCCAATTAAGCGGGCATAGAATTGTCATCCTGGTCTTACTCATATTATTCTGGGTCCTTATTATGATTCTGTTTGGCAACTATAATATTGCAGGATAAGCGAGCATGTTTAAAAGACGGCTGCTTCTGATCACAACTATGGATTTTGTGTTCACCTAAACAGGGATTAGACGAGATGACACAGAACACTCGTCCCAAACTAAAAGTTGGAGGGTTTTTAACCAGGTTAAAAATTCAGGAATCGCGTTTGTATAGCTAGTTAAAGTTGCGTTAATTTTTTTCATCCGTTTTTTAATTTTTAAGTGTGTTGGAAAAATTCATTTGAATGGTTCAGCTGAAACCCAGAGAAGGGCTTGATCGAGGGATCGAACGAAGCGAGCTGCCTGAACTCAGTTCCAAAACCAGACCCCCGTATTTTAGCCTGCTTTGGGGGAACCCCAGTTCTTGAGGGCAGCCGTCCGTCCGGTTGGCAGCCGCTCCGGGAGCTGGGAGCCAGGTTCAGGCGTCGGCTCGCAGATCCCGCTAAGCCCCGGTTGGCCTAACCCTGGCTTTCGACCTGGGGACACGCGCCCAGCGAGCGGCGCTCCGACGAGACGCGCCAGGTGCCGGGTTCGGTCCATCCAGGCGCCGTTGCTGCCCGGGCGCTAGGCTTTCCCGGCCGTGAAGCCCCTTGGCCCGGGGCTCCCAGGGCCCCTTGGCCGGCGCCGAGGTCGTCTGCGATTCCCTCGGCTCTTTCGTTCGCTGCCACCCGCCGCCACCCCCGCGCCTGGGCCGCTGCTCCGGAGCGGGCTCGTTTGTCCCCGGCACCGACGGCCGAAGCGCCCCGGGCGGAGCCTCGCGCTCCCTTCCCTTGGCGGAGATGGCGCGCCTGGTCCCGCTGCGGGCAACAGCGGCGACCCCCGGGCACGCCAGGCCTTTCCGGAGCCTTCGTCCGAGCAGCCGGGGTGCACACACACACACACACACACACACACACACACGATAGAGAGATTTGAGAGAGGGAGTGAGAGATGAGAAATAAATACTTTCTTCTCTCTCTCTCTCTCTCTCTCTAATTGCTTGGAGCCTACCTCATGGCCAGGCAGTTGCGTGCTCAGCAGCCCCAGCTCAGCGCGCTCGAAGTTTAAATAAAAAGAAATGGCGCCGGCGAGTGAGCGGGGAGGGAGGGGGAGGGGGCGGGGCTATGATGTAACTAGTACTGACTTTTTTTTTCCCGGGAAATTTACTTGAGATTATTTTTTCGGGCCGGGGCCGGGAAAGGGAGGTAAAATTCGGGACTTTCCCGGCCAAATCGGGATACTTGACAGGTATGATACCTAATAATCCTTCCTTCTCCTATTTTCCCTGTAACAAACTGTGAGAGAGTTGGGCTGAGAGAGAATGACTTGGTCAAAGTCACTCAATAGGCCTTCATGCCTAAAGCAGGACAAGAACTCATAGCTTCCTGATTTCTAACCTGGTGTATAGACCAAACGTATAAGAATGTAGTGACTTGGTGATGTAGAAGATTGCTGAGACACAGAAAAAAAATATCAGCTACAGTCTTTGGAATACAGCATTTTTTTTAATTGGTGGAAAGTTTACAAAGTTGAAAGGAAAACCTATTATGCCATGACACTACAGTGCTCCAAAGTGGATTATTACATCTTCAGAACTAGCCTACTTTCTTTCAGACCACTTCCAAGGTAATCTCTGAAATATGTAAATTGTCTTGAATAAATGCCTCATTGAAGTTATTTACAAAACTGCATTTTTAAAAATAGTTTTATTCTGTCCTTTCTTCTAGACAGAACAGAGTCTTGTTTCTAATGTCTAATATTAAGTTCATCCACCCTCCTTACTCCAAATACATAGCTAATAGTGCTGTAGGATACTTTGGTTTATGAACAGGGATTCCAGGGATTGGGTATGTCTAGTTTAGTGAAAAGAAGGACTGGGGTGACTTTATAGCACTGTTTTGATTCCTGAGGGGCTAATGAAGGAGAGGTTAACCTATTTTCCAAAGCAACAAAAGCCATGACAACAAGGAAGGAAAAAGGAATCTAAGGATTTATTCCTGACAGTGAGAACAATTAACCAACATGGATGCTCCATCACTGGAAATTTTTAAGAAGAGATTGGACAGCAATTTGTCCAAAATGGTATAGGGTCTCTTGCTTGAGCAAAGGTTTGGACTAGAAGACCTCCAAGGTACCTTCCAACTCTGTTATTCTGTTCTGTGTACATGCCCTTTTCCCATGTCTTAGCTAGAGCTGTTGAGAATAGCTACAGAATCCTAAGAAAAGATGCATCTGATTTAGGAAGTTGTTGAAACCTGCTCATTTATTTTGAAAATGTCTGAACGTGTTCCCTGGATAGAACAAGACTACCTACAGTCTTGATGGCCAAAAGCAAATAAAATGAAAAATATTTTTTTATATGTAAAAAAGAAAATGAAATGTTTTGTAAATCATCCAGTTTGCAAGATATTTGCTTGACTGGGAGCAGAGGTCATCTCAAGCATCAATGTGGTAAAGGAGAGGAACAATTGGAGAGTCTGAAAAGAGACCCACATAAAATGTTCTGATATGATTATATGAAGCCTTTGAATGTTTTAGAAGTTGTCCATGCTACATACTTTGAGTTGGCTCAGAGGAATGTCTCAATTATACAATAAAGAAGGGCTGGGGGAATTTTGTATGTGAAAGACATGTACATTTATCTGTCTGGATAGATAGATGAGTGTGATTGTGTTTATGTTTTAATGGTATTGGGAAAGAACATACCAATATGGGTTCAATGGGAAACTAAATTATCTCACTTCAATTCTGTACAAATGTAAATGTTCCTGAAACACAGTATTTGCTTTGTGAGGGAACTAGATATTATTACAGTTTGCAATATAAGTCAATATAATAATTTCAATTAAAACAGCAAAGGAACATCTCACCAGGCTCAAGGTTGATTCAGCCTTCCATCCTTCTAAAGGTTGTTAAAATGAGGACCCAGATTGTTTGGGGGTGATATGCTAACTCTGTAACTGCTTGGGGAGTGTTGTAAAGCGCTGAGAGGCCATCACCTTCTCAACAACTTTCCCCAGGAAGGGGAGATTGGAGATAGGACAAAAGTTGTTCAAAACAGTGGGTCCAGGGAAGGCTTCTTGAAGAGGGGTCTCACCACCGCCTCCTTCAAGGCAGGTGGGAACAACCCCTCTCTCAAAGAAGCATTTATAACCATCTGGAGCCAGCTGTGTGTCACCTCCCAGCTAGCCAAGACCAACCAGGAGGGGCATGGGTCCAATAAACAAGTGGTGGCACTCACTGCACCTACAACCTTGTCCACATCATCAGGGGCCACAGAAACAAACTCTTCCCAGTTAACAGGACTAAGACCCACCCCAGTCACCTCAATGGACTCTGTCCAGCCAGAGTCGAGGTCCAACCAAATCTGAGCAATTTTGTCTGACAGAAACTGAACAAACTCCTCAGCTATGCCCTGCAAGGGCTCCTCGGTCTCCACTGCTTTCAGGAGAGCATGAGTCACCCTAAACAGAGCAGCTGGGTGACAATCTTTGGACGCAATAAGAGCGGCATAGTGAGAACGCTTTGCTGCTTTTATCGCCACTAAATATGACTTAATGTGAGCTCCTAACAGTGTTTGGTCAGATTCAGGTTTTCCCTTCCCCTAGACGTCTCCTCCGATGCTTCATCCCCCGGAGCTCCTCAGTAAACCAAGGGGACTTCTGGGGTCTGTGAACAGTGAGAGGTTGCAAAGGCACAACCCTATCCAGGGCTCCAGAGGCAGCATTATTCCACGCAGCCACCAGGGACTCACCCAGGCTGTGGGTCAGGGAATCCAGAATCTCCCCAAGCTCCTTCTGAAACCCAATTGGGTCCATCAGACGCCTGGGATGGAACCACCGAGTCGGTCCCGCCTCCCTAGTCAGTCCCTCTCATTGGTTCAGGGTTGACTAAGCCTTCCATCCTTTTGAGGTCAATAAAATGAGGACCCAGATTGTTGGGGGCAATATGCTGACTCAGTAAACCACTTAGAGAGGGTTGTATAAGTACTGTGAAGTGATATATAAGTCTAAGTGCTATTGCTATGGCTATTGTGCCTTTTTCTGTGCTCAGTTTTGCCATTGTGTATGGCCTGTGATAGGAAACTGTGTTCCACAACCTCAGCTTAATAGCAGAATTTGCTTGTTCCTCACCCACTTTTAAGCTCATTACACAACTGTTTCTGTTTCAATTAATGACTGTGTTTCAACCTACATATGAAATTGATGATCATTCTCACCTGCTAGATATAATTGATTAATCTGACTGTAATCCTACAAAATACTTGACTTTGTGCATGTGTAAGAATTGATGCTGTTTTGAACCCAAGGAGTGGTCATGCCAAATATTGATTTGATTTGGATTTCTCTTCTGTTCATTTACTATCCATTTTGTAAAACTGATAAAAAAATAAACTATTATTCCTACTATTTCAGTATTTCAGAAAGCATTCTCAATTTACAGAAATTTTGTATATTTATTTATTTATTTATTTAGATTTACACCCCACCTCTCTTCCCCAGTCAAGGGGAACTCGAGGCGGCTAACAACAATAAAAATACAATAATATGCAATAAAAAACAATCTAATCCATTCCGCAATCATCCAAGGGGGAGGGTACCTTAATTCCAGGGCTTCCGCCAGAGCCAGGTCTTAGTGGCTTTACGAAAGGCCAATAGAGTGCGGATGGTCCTGATCTCTACTGGAAGTTGGTTCCAGAGGGTCGGCGCCGCCACAGAGAAGGCCTTAGTACAGGGACCTGCCAGCCAACATTGTTTGGCTGACGGAACCCTTAGCAGTCCCTCTCTGTGGGACCTAACTGGGTGCTGGGAGACATATGGTGGCAGAAGGCGGTCTCGAAGGTACCCCGCTCCTAAGCCATGAAGGGCTTTAAAAGTTGTTACCAGCATCTTGAATTGCACCCGGAAGACCACTGACAGCCAATGCAGCTCGCAGAGGATTGGTGTTATGTGGGTGTACCGAGGCACCCCTTAATCAATTGCGCAGCTGCATTCTGCACCAGTTGATGTCTTCGAGTGCTCTTCAGGGGCAGCCCCATGTAGAGTGCATTACAGTAGTCTAGACGGGAAGTGACGAGGGCATGAGTAACCGTGAGAAGAGCCTCCCGGTCCAGGAAGGGGCGCAACTGGCGCAACTATCAATCTTGAATATTTATTGTTATCTCAGGATTGAGGTCGGCATGCCTCCAAAGAGTGGATGTAGAAAACACGTAAGAGAGTAGCATTTCTGAGCACCCAAAAGATTTCTGGCTGTCCTTTGTGAGAAACCGAATGTTAGATTAAGCAGGACTGCTTTTATATAAAGTAAATGTTATGAAAAAGTTATTCATAATGTTTTGTGAAGCAAGATATACAGTTTATATTCAGTATTTATCAGATTAACATCACATAATTGTACACAAATAACTTTGGATTGAATTCTGGGTTTTTAGATACACAAATTTCAGAAAACATTTAATTGCTTCAATAGTTTCACTTCATTTATCAAAATTATTACTTTTAAAAATGAATTCTCTGACTTCTATTTTATAAAACGTATGCAGTGTATTTTATCTTACTACAATCAAATACTAAATACTATTAAAACTGAATAGTAGGAATCTAGTAATCTTGTTATTTAAGCTAATTCCATATTATACACATTTAGATTTTTTTGCATTATGCTAAATACAATGTTCATATTTCTGGTGAAAAGCTTTGATACAGAAAGGAGGAACTACTTTTGGAGCATTATGTGTAATTATCATTTACTGGATCAATTTTTTGCATCAAGAATGATGTTGGACAGAAAAAATGTTTATCACTGGTATACACAATAACCCATGCTTACTAGATATACTAGCTGTATACCTGTGCTTTGCTAGTGAAATGACTGAGAAGGTTGCGAAACAACAGTAGGTAGCATTCCTCACCATCATGCTCCATTATCCCATAGCTGTAAAAGTCAGCAGCAGACATGGTCTTCTTGAGAGGACCCTTGGTCTTTGCATCACACTGAGGTATATTGCCATCTTCTCCACGGCAGAACATCAGAGGGTACTGGAGAGTGTCATAGGCATGGTGCATCTCACTGATTCATAACAACCTGTTGACTTTGCTGTGGAGAACAATATCTCTCTTTTCTCATGGGGACACTGAAATGACCTCGGTGCTCTCCAGAAGGCTTCCTGTCAGCCTTAATCACCACTCTGAAGTCCTTGTGGCCCTTAAGAACAGAATCAACAGCAGCCTTAAGTTCCAGAATATACTTGTGTTCATGCAGCAACTTCTGCAGTTGGCTAACCAGTTTTAGATTAATGGCTGGGTAGATCCCACAGCAGATGTCCCTCTCATTGTCATCATCACCAACAAAGTATGTCTGGAGAAATGAAGGCTGCTGCTGAGGCCCCACCAAGATACTCCCTATCCTGTGGTAGACCTGGCCCTGCACTTTCAATGTTGGCATAAAATTTCCCTCCTTCACCTCTCTGGCTCCAAAAGATGTCATTTGGAAGCTTCCGTTGTACTTCCGGGCAGCAGAAAGAAAGTGTTCTGCCATTGGATGCTGGTGGATGAGAAGGTAGGACTCAATGGGAGGGAGCCGGACTTTACTGCCACTGCAGCACATCCCGGGAGTCTCATCCTGCCACTTCAGGGCATGCCACCGGGCACAGGGTAACTGAGGTCCGAGATAAATAACCGTTTCCCTGGAGTAAACAATCTGAGGTTCATATTTAAAACCAGACAAATACTTATTAGTCCCAGGCATTGATCTGATTTGTGATATCTTTTTATTGTATTTAGCTGTAGCTGCCTGATTAACGTAGGGTTTATTAGATGCATACTTTTTTATAGCCTCTCTATTGACTTCAGGATGACGTTGATGATACTTTTTTTGCAGCTTCCCTTACTTGTGTTTTCCTAATTGCTTCTGTAAATCTTTTCCTGCATTTCCCCCTCTTTTTCCTTTAACTGGTGTTACAGTAGAAGGAGCAGATTTGTCTGAACTAAGGACATCAGTGAAAATGTGACTTGGGACTGGGACACTGTGCAGGAGAAATTTGGTTCACAATCCATTGGCTCAGTGATGGATGATTGAAATTCATAAGGGAATATGTCTTTCACCCCCTTGAGTTCAGAAGCAGTTCCATATGTGGAAGGCATAGACATTTTGGTGAGGTACTAATGTTTAGCACTGTAAGGAGCCCCAGACCGCTCCTGAGTGAACCTAGGTAGTTTGAACCTAGGTAACGGAATGTGTGGCAACTGGCAGTTGGAACAGAGTTCTTTTCATGTGGGGAGGGGGAGTAGAACTCCTTAGCATCAGAGCATGTTAATCTTATATCTATAAAAGAGAGGTGGGTGGGAATGTGTGTTTGTATGTGCTCTATACAAACTTTCAGTCCTGCACCAATCTAGCTCAAACTTGGCAGATACCTAAGTGTAGTAAGATCAGCACTGTTGGGGTCATCCAAGGGTAGGGGGCCTTTTTTCCCCCCACAAAGGGGGCAAAGAGGATACTCTTAACAAACAAGGAGCAACCCGCTACTGAGTGTGTGCAGTTTTCAAACAGAGGTTCCATATTCAAACTGAGGCACCATATTCAAACTGAGGTGCCATACGGAAAAGCCTGCCCTGCCAAGTAATGTCACCTGCGACATGTGGGAGGGGGTGGCGGGGGTTTCAGAAGGCCCTCAAATGATGTGGGAGAGGGCACAGGGGGCTTCAGAAGGCCCGCAAACACTGTGGCAGAAATATACTTCTTAAAAAAAAAAAAACCCAAGCAAGCTGGGTAATCAGCTAGTTATTATATAAGAAATACTAATGAAATACTAATTATCTGGTGGTCATTTCAAAGAATCCTTTCTTAGGGAGCATCTAGCAGCCAAGAGGAATATATGTGGAAATTTCAGGTTGTAGGCTTTACGGTTCTGGAGATTTCGTGATGAGTGAGTGGTGCTTGGCTTTTATACATATGGATTTCCTCACATTTATGTCCCAAAGGCACTTTTTCAAAGGGCAAAGGGCAACATTTGTTTTTCCTTGAAGAAATTTCACTTCTCATCCAAGAAGCTTCTTCAGTTCTGATTGATAAGAATGAAATGTTTTCAAGGAAAAACGAAGTCCACTATGCCTTTTGAAAAAGCACCTTTGGGACAGCCATGACCTGGATGACTGAGACTCCCCATAGACATTCCTTACATATAGTTCAGATGATCAGATATGATGGTGTTGAAAGCAATCCATTTATCTATGGCTAAAAAAATCTATGAGGACCACAATGCAGATGGTACAGTTCCAATTCTTTGTGGAAAACAAGTGAGTTAGAGAAAACACCACCATAAAACATATGCTTAGTTTTACACCTAGCAAGTAAAGTAACGTACACACTTAACCTGAAAGGTCCTAATAGTTCCAAAGCACGCATTTTTAGTTCTGAATGAGAGGAATGTTAGAAAAGTTGTTTAAATTCTTCAGGAGGATAGCAACTCCTAAACTATGTGAAAGGTTAAAAACCTAGGCCGCCCAGACGTGCACTAATCTCAGCATCAGAAGCAGTTCTTTGGGTGGTCCTGATGCAGCAGAAGATGCTGCCGAGGGGCGAAAAAATGTTTCAGTATTGGTACTCACTTGAGGATTGCTTCTCCAGTGTGGCAGTTTAAGTCCATAAATAAAGAGTGCACTTGTCTGTTTAACCAAATGCAAAGGTAATTTGTGCTAGGAAGGACTATTTTGCACAGTTTAGTTAACAGAGGAGCAGGCTGGACTCCTGCCACTTTGGGCTTAATGAATCTAAAACCATCACCTTGAATTTTGCTTGGAAGCCAAGATGGTGCTCATTCAGCAGTGTGTTCCCATTTAAGTTTCAGCTGCAGAGGTTTATACCCGAGTACGAACACTCAATCTATTTTATCTAGTATTTTACTTAGATTTCTCTCTTATCTAAAACATGACAATGAAAGTAAAATGAATTTTTCATTTGAGCCTTCTTTATATAAAAAAGCAGTGCTTAAGGTAAGGTGAGAATTGTCTCAAGCAAAGTTCAAGTAACAATATCTTCTGTGCATGCAAGCACTGTTCTGAAAGTCGCAAATCATAGAAATCTGATGTTGAAGCCTTTTAAAAGACTACTAACCTAAAACTAGGAGATGAAAAACATGTGGTGCACCCTTCTAGCAAGAGTTCAGGGATGGGAGGAGGCTGGAAGAGAGAGGGTGTTTGCATTTGCATAGGAGGGTCTAAAATGCTCTGCAAGCCGACAGTTTATTTAAATCATTAATCCTCAATTGAAGACATTTCCACATTTTAATGGACTGCAATTAAACCCAATATTTCTTAATACTACGTCAGGTGTTTTTCAGCAATGGCACAAATGGGCGCTTAGCGCTGTAGTTCTGAAGAAGAAGGCATTTAGTCTGGGCTCATGTGAACAGCCAAATATAAACACGAGCACATAATTCCATCTGCTTTTTGGCAATTTGTTGTTCCTTTCAGGTTCGTTTTCCCCGTTTGTCTTGTGGACACAGTTTGCAGGAAATGTCAGCCTATGTGATTGATAGCATAAGATTGGATGTCCTGACTTCATGCTTTCATAAAGCAAGACAGCTGTTGGAAGAAACTTTTCCTGCAGGAGCTGGAAAGGTTCAAATTTTCCATCTCTTTGACGATTCGGCTGGATGAAGAATTGCATTTTTTTAGGCAGGCGAGTAAATAAAAAAAATAACTGAAGATGTACAAGAAAGCCCTTCAGGTCCTCTTTAAAACCAATTCTTAAAAAGGGGAATGCTATAAAAAGAATAAAGAGTAATTAAAGTTTTAGTATTGAGCATAAATTAGCATCTTGTCAATTGTGGGTTATTACAGATGAAACTCCAGAAGAACATTGGACATCTAGTCTACAGCTATTCCCGTAACTAGAGAAAATTGCATTTTTCAAGGTACTTGATTGGATTACCATATGCCATTTTGACTTTATTATTTACAGGTATCTAGAAGAGGGACATTGCTACAGAAATGACACTACAGAATGTAATGTCAACAGGATCTGTATTTATTTATTTTTATTTATTTTTATTTAATTTATAGGCTGCCCAACTCCTGCAAGACTCTGGGTGGCTTACAACATATAATTAAAATAATCTAAAAATTTAACAGTTTAAAACATTTAAAACATTTTAAATTCACATATAAAATCAACAAGCATACTGATACATCCATTCAGGAGGTAATCAATGGTCCCAATCCCACTGGCACAGCCAGGTCTTAGTCGCCCAATGGAAGGCTAAAAGGTTAGGGAAGGTTCGGATCTCCAGGGTAAGTTGATTCCAGAGGGATGGTGCAGCCACAGAGAAGGCCTTCCCTCACGGGCCTGCCAGATGGCACTGTTTGGCTGATGGAACCCATAAGAGCCCAACCCTGTGGGATCTAACTGGGCGCTGGGAGGCATGAGGTGGGAGGAGGCGGTCTTGAAGGTACCCTGGTCCTAAGCCATGTAAGGCTTTAAAGGTCATCACCAACAACTTGAATTGCACCCAGAAGGTGGGAGCCAGTGCAGCTCGTGAAGGAATGGTGTTATATGGGTGCACCGAGGTACACCCATAATCACTTGTGCAGCTGCATTCTGGACCAATTGGAACTTCCAAATGTTTTCAAGAGTATCCCCAAGTAGAGCGCATTGTAGTAATCCAGACTCAAGGTGATGAGGGTATGAGTAATTGTGAGGAGACCCTCGTGGTCCAGGAAGGGGCGCAACGGATGCACCAGGCAAACCTGTGCAAAAGTTCCCCTGGCCATAGCCATCAAATAATGTTCCAGTTGTAGCTGTGGATCCAAGAGAGCTCCCAAATTGCGCACCCATTCTGAGGGGGTCAATCCACCCAAAAATGGAAATTCAACTGGATCATGTGGAGGCAATACCCAAAGCCACTCAGTCTTGTCAGGGTTGAGTCCGACCCTGTGGTCCCCATCCAAATCCTCACAGCCTCCAGGCACCGGGACATCACCTCAACGGCATCACTGGTCTGGCCCGGGGCGGAAATATATAGTTGGGGATCATCAGCATACTGATGATACCCCACCCTGTGCCATTGGATGATCTGTATATCATTCCAGGGGCCATTGAAAATAGCTATGTAGCCCCCTTTTAATTTGTTATATTTATAACATTTGAGCAAGGAAAACGGTAGATCTTTAATATCATGGGATCACTGCATTGCAATAGATGTGAACTCAGTTTGATTGAGTCAGCTGAAAGGTTGAAAGTTAGCAAACTTTCCTTCCTTGCTTCCTTGCTTCCTTGCTTCCTTGCTTCCTTGCTTCCTTGCTTCCTTGCTTCCTTGCTTCCTTGCTTCCTTCCTTCTTCCTTCCTTCCTTCCTTCCTTCTAGAACAATGTTTAGCCTTCTTCTTGCCCACTTCTAAAGTTTGCGCAATATAGGCGTTGTATCATACTGACCCAAGATTTAGATGAAAAAGTAGATGAGCTGCTTCACTAATGAACATTCTAGCAAATTATACAATTATAAACTCAAAACATGGATTTCATTTCATTTCTGTTGCTCTCCGAAGAAAGTCTGACTAAGCTACAATGTAGTTTTATCCTACTATGTTTCAGTTGTACTGAACATCATAGAAAACAAGCATATAGAACACATTTGTTGATATGAGATGTGATACACTATTCCATAGGTTCATAGCAAAACAATTGGGAAAGGGAAAAGTATTTAAAATGAATTATGATTCTAAAAACATTCAATATCCTAAAAGGATCTCAAAATAACTTTGAGATTTAGAGCCCAAAGTTAAATTTGAGTTGCTTAGGAGCAACCAAAGCATGGCAATAATTCTTCTGTGGGTGGATTTTCAAATGCTTTGAGGTAAGATGATATTTGAGTCACAACAGCTACATCTAGTAAACATTTCCAGAATTACTAATCATCTGTTCTGCTGCTTAGCTCAGTCTGGATCCCAGTAACAATCTAATCGCTTATGAAAATATACATTCTCGACCCTTCCAATTATCATGATTGTATGGAACTGGAAGGAAGCCAGTTTGTATTATTTTCATGTAATTGCTTCACTGCTAGAACACTGAAGGCCTTCAACTATAAAAGACTTTAAAATGGTTACATTAAACAAAAACCTATTTAAGGATTTGAGGATCTAAATATTGATTTCCATTGTAGTGAACCCAATTTTCACGTATGGTTCTGTCATTTTGTAATATGAAAATAGTGTACCAGATAAACAGTTTGCTATCAGTCATGGCTCTCCCAATTTTCTTTCTTTTTAATAAAATGGTGAAGTGTGTGGTTTGATTTTGATAGCAACACAAATAATTGTCATTTAATATTCTACCTCTACACATATGCTACTTTCTCCATATAAATGCAAACATCTGTGAAAAACAGCAACATCTTACATTTCTTTCAAACAAAACGATGAAAATACTAGGAAAAAAGGATTATGTCGTTTTACTGCATTTTATTAATGAGTTTAGCAATCCTTCCTCTTGTACTGTGTTAAAAAATAGTAAAGGCAAACATAGGTCTGAGCATAGCTTAGCCCTAAGAGAAGGGATGCACAAATATTAGTTGCAGATGCAACAAATAACAAATCTAGGTGATATTGTTTGGTTAAATAATAATAGCCATTCTATATTCAGCAATGTGAAATCACAATTGCTTATTCTTTAACTGGTGTTGGCCTTCATACACTTTGTGTTTTTCCCAAGATCCTAGGAGGTCGTAATGTATCAGGGTAATATATGTGCGGATCCAAACTGTGTGGTCTTCTTTAATTGACAGTTGGAAATTTCGCCAATGTGCAGATTTTCTAAGTAGCGTCCAAACTTTTTGGTATGGCACACAGTGTGGCCCCCATGGCTGTCTTATTACATAATCTTTCAATTCTGATTTTCAGATCTTGATACTTTGTGATCTTCTCCAATTCTTTATCTTCTATTCTTCTATCCCCTGGTATTGTCACATCAATTATCCATACTTCCTTCTTTCCAATGACAATTAAATCTGGTGTGAGCCAAGATTTTATCACTCTGTTTTCAGAAATCCCGCATTATTTTAACCTGCTCATTTTGTACTACTTTTTCAATTCCACACATTTTTTTTTACTTACTGACACATAATAATTCTTACAGATGTTCCAGTGAATAATTTTGACTATTGTGTTATGTTGTTGTCAGTTTGTATGATTTTCTTGCACAGGCTGAGAATATGATTAGTATTTCTTCTGCTTCTTTGAACAATCTGCACTTTGAATCTTTTTGATTCTGGCAATTCAGCTATTATTATTATGGTTGGTTGAAAAGTAAGCCAGGTGTTTAGATTGGATTTGGCATTTTTATCCACCTATCAAATCCTTATCAAGGACCTGGGATACCAATGATGTTTTTTTGATGTATGAAAGGTATTGTTGCAGGATGTAAACTGTTTCAAATAAAGCTTTGCAATTGATTGATGGGGATTTGTCAATGCCAGTGGTGTTCAAGTGGTGCACAGATGTTTTGGGATTACACCCAAGTCACTTATTGGCAGGTTTTATCTTTATCCATTTTTCCCTTCTTCTTTTGCAGAAATTGACCATATGATGATTTTCCTTGCCAGTATTCTGTTCATATTTTTATTACCTTATTTCTATGTTCAGTTTTTGTTTCCTGTACATTTAGTAAGTTCCAAGTTTTAACTTGCATCACTAATTGTTCTTGGCTGTCTTTTACATACCAGTAATCAGCCAATGCACACCCTCCTTATTTGACAGTTTGCTTTTCTTGAAGTATACCTCTGCCTCCATTTCTACAGGGCAGGTATAATCTAGCAATACCACCATGGGAGTATAATGCATAGAAAAGAGTCATTGGTTTTTCAGTCCAAACTGTCCAGTTTGGCTTGTGTCCAGTTAATAATTCCAAATAGTGTATCGTATTACATGTATGGCCAAGGTATTGATAGTTTGATGGTGTTTTCACCATTCAATTTTGTCTTTAGCAGTTTTGTTACTCTTTGGTTGTATTCTTTGCTGATCATATTTTTAATTTATACATTCTTTTTTTAAAATATTTTTTTATTATTTTATATTAAAAAAACATACAAGATACATACAAAACACAGACACAACATCTTAATAACTTCTGATTCTGTGTTACATCACACAATTTAAGTTCACTTTTATCACATTTTCCCTTATAAGTTTAAATTATATTTTAAACAATGTCTTCTTTGATCTATAACTTCAACATTAAAGTTCATCTTTCATGTTCCTGAGATACACTGCAAAGTCCTTAATTTTAATACTATGTTCCAAAATTGTTCAAAATGAGATGTCATCCAGCTGCAAAAATGCTTAGTTACATGTAAGCAACATTTGGGTGACTTCTGGTGGTATGGCATTTTAATTCCATTACTGTTTTTGATTTTACACCAATGTATTGCTAATGTAACATATTTTTTTAGATCAAATTCTATTCTATATCTGTGCTATATCTGTTTGTCAATGACTGGATTTCAATTTCTGATTATCCATAAGCTTCATATCATCCATATAAAACAAATGTAATATTTAATTAACATTTTTTGCTGTGTGGAGATTCCGGGTTGGTACCAGCGTCACTGGAGCGAAATCCGCGATCTCTGCGGACTTCGCCTCAGACCTGCCAGTTCGAGGGCCCCTACGGGCCCCAAAATCTCCCCGGAGGGGAGATAAGGCGAGTGAACATGGCATGGCAAGTTGGGGGGGAGGGTCCGCATACCCCCTC
>JANHGC010003195.1:26426-44436 GCA_027560395.1 Boaedon fuliginosus | reverse complement strand
GAATTTCCTGGTCAACGGGTCCCTAAGATGAGCCCATGGGGTCAGACCGCGGTACCGCCACCAATTGGCGAGTACGCAGTCCCCGGTAATGGCTAACCCCACCATGTATATGTACCTACATGCTGTGTGTGTGTGTGTGTGTATGCATGTATGCAGGCATACGTACATACATCCATAGTGGTCTTCCCAATTCAACACCATTTCTTATTTAAGAAATCCCAGTGCTGGATATAACATAAGGAGTCCAGGATCTTTCTACACTTTCCAAGTAAAATTTATTCAAGGAGGATAATCAACTAACTCACTGATTGGAATCAATCAGCTCCTTCAGGAAGGTTTAAGGACTATTGTGAGAAGCACCTGCTATAGATGCTTTAATTTTATTCATTTGTGGAAAGAATTCCACTGGCCTTGTTTATGTCTGTGATTGAGAAAAAAATAACAATAACTACCAATATTGTGGTATCACACCACTGCATTACAAAACTGAAGCTCTAGACCCGTTTGTTTCAGGAAAACTATTCAGTTTCCAAATGTTGTTTCAAAGGATGAATTATATCCTGTCTGAGTAAATTTTAAGTACCTTTTAAGGAAAGCTATAGAGTAATATAAAAAACCCTGATGTCTGCTCAGACTTGCATGCTGTTTTTACTGCAATCTTAAATCAGTGCAAGCTAATAATTGTCTCCATAAATAACTCTGGCATATAATTCAGCATTATGAACCCAGACGCAACACATAAAGAATAAGTGATAAAAGATTTTGCAAATGTCTCCAATATTAAAAGGCTAGCTTTAGGAACAGTTTGTTCAGTCTGCAATAACAACTAATGGTAACAAAAATGCATAAATAGTAAGGAACATTGTTAAAATTATCTACTAGAGAGTTAACGAGAGGCAAATGATGAAAGCTTCACCTCTTTGCACATGCATTATGTATGAAAAGGACAGAGCTTCTATCATGAAGTGCAACAGGTAAGATATGTGTCCCAGCATAATCTTGCAAAGTCCAGTTTGGACTGGGTTCAAATGTTTATTATTTCAAGCTTCAGAGAACTTCTCTCTCTCTCTCTCTCCCTCCCTCTCTCTCTCTCCCTCCCTCTCTCTCTCTTACAGTATGTGGACTGGGCTGTTCTACGTGTTGTATTTATATGGTTCCTTGTTGCTTTTAGTTGTTAATTAGAGTGTTAATGGCTGGCTAATAAGTCCTTAAAATTGTAAAAACATACAACAGATGGCAGGTAAATTGAATAAATATCTGCACACTGAAATGTAAAAGCAGTAGACATATCTGATTAGTTACTTAAAAAATTCCCGTTAATAATTATGAATGTGCAAATGGAGGAAGGAGAATTAAGAATAATTTTAAAAGGCACTTTAACATATTTTTTGAAAATCAGTACAATCCCATCTCTTAAAGGTTCATTCCAATGGCCTGGGGAATAAAACTGATGTAGACACATGCCTGCAAGCGCAGCAAAGAGTAATAAGATGCAATAAATATACCATTTCATTCGAAGTCTAATATTTGGAAATAATCTACCTGGAATATGCAGTATTTTTTTTTATTCAGTGTGTTTGCGGAAGCCAACCTTTCAGAGCTAAATTAATTTAGATGACATCCGCTGAGCTTAGAGCAGGGAGGATCTCACTGAAATAATACATGCAAACGCCTCTGTATCTCTGACTTTCTGTTAGATTGCCAGTATAAACTTGGTATAATCCCTAAAGCAATGGTTCAAGACATCCATATTTCTTTCTGAATTTATTTTTGAAAGGGTAAAACATCTTTTAAAAAAGAGTTTTTTCCAAGGCAGCTTACCTAGTCTGCATGGCGTCAAATAAAATAGAAAGAGACAGTCATGATCAAAATGATACTTAAACATCCCCAATAATTAAGAACATTGCAGAAAATATTAAGTGCTGAAAAACCCTTTAGCTGCTGATTGCAAGCGGTGTATGTTGATTGGCCATTTTGGGTGATTGAATAATTGATTCCTGCTAAATAAGAGGCTTCTGTATAGTTTCTATGTGGTATATAAGATAGTCTCCAATAAAATGGATTAACAGGAGCTTGGTAAATGGGAGGATTTCATGCAAACCCTTTCAATAAATAAATCAATTTTTGGTGTAGGTTAGCAATATTGATACTTAAATAAAAGGAAACATGAGAAAGAAAATATTTTCTTTTGGAGGTGCCTTTAGAAGTAAGTATGAACAGGATTCTATAATCATGATTTACAATGCTTATGACATATTTGCATTTCCTTTATAGAAACATTTGAATATGTTTGCAAGAAATACTAATTATGCTTGAAAAGATAGTCAGATAATTGGGGCAGTGAGTGGAGATTCTTGCATAAAACTTAAGTCCGTGCTTATACTTATTAATACCTTGGTCGTATCTTGTGTTGACTATTTCAACTTGCAATTGATGCCAGATTAAGTCTAAATATCTGGCTGAATGCATTACAACCACAACAATTTGGCATTATGGGCTGTATCACAAGAAATGTAATTTCCCAGTCACAAGAAGTAATTATTACATTAGATTCTGTGCTGATCAGATTCCATCTCAAGTATTATACTTAATTCTGGACACCAAAAATAAAGGAATAGGTCTAGAGACCAATGCAGATGATTATGTACTAGAAACAAAATCTTGCAAAAAAGAATGAATGACATGGGAATGAATTACCTGGGAATTAAGAAAATCAGATTGGATGATGCGTGAAGAATAAAGAAGCACTTTTCAAATACCTGAAAAAGAGTACCTATAAATATCTACAAGAAGAAAGGCTGGATCTGAAAATAAAAGATTTTTATATGTATTATCTATTATATTCTACTATTAGAATATTAGAACATCCTAACCATAGGATCACTTTGGCAACCGAACTGATAAGGTAATTTTCCTTAAGTATTTCAGTTTCTTGTTTAGTCTCTTGTTCTTGAACTGAAGAGTTTATCAGTCAAAATTTTTCAGAGTATAATTATTTTTCAAAATTTTTCAGGGTATAATTATTTTTCAGAGTATAAGATGCTCTGAAGTATAAGAATAACTAGCTTTGGGGAGCAAAACAAGAAAAAAAATCTGCCTCTGCCTCTGCCTCCCAGCAATTTGCCTCCTTGCAGCAAACACCAAAACAGCCTGTTTCATCTTCAGCACAGCCTCATTAGCACAAGCAGCTGACTGTCGTTGGATCAACCTCCCGACAATCAGCTGTTTCAAGCTGCAGTGATTGCCAGAGCCTATTGCCGCATCTGCACATCCCCTTTTCAGCCTCCACATCCCCTTTTCAGCCTCCGCACGCCCCATTTTCAGGCAACGAGGCTCAGAATGGGCGGATAATGGGGCATGCGGAGGCCAAAAATGGGGTCTTAAACACTCAGAGAGCCATTAGGACACATTTCCCACAGAAAACAAAACACTGAGAGCCACAAAACCTGGAAGGGCATGGCCAACTCGATGTCACTCACTCCCACCCAGTTACATGATCCCCTGATGGCCATGCCTACCCAAGTTTTATGGCTCCCAGTGTTTTCTATGGGAAACAAGTATTTCTCTCTTTCTCTTTCTCTTTCTCTTTTTCTTTCTCCTCTCTCTCTCTCTCTCTCTCTCTGTCTCTTTCTCGCTCTTTCTGTCTGCCTGTCTCTCATTCTGATTCTCCAGCGTTTTTTGGGTCTCGCGGGAGCTTCTTCAGCCTTTGTTGGTAATGGGCACACCTTGGTCACTCAGGGAGATGCACAACCTGCTCTCTGTCCTGAGATACTCTCCTGAACTGGTTGTGGCTGATGCTCCACATCATAATGGGCTCCAGGAGGAGGAGGAGATGCTGTCTCCCTCATTGTGAAACGTGCTAAATTTAACTCTGCTGCGCAAAGTGCTGTGAGAGCAGTGGGCAGGCCATGGAAGCACCAACAGCAGCAGAAGAGAGAAACGGGCTGGGCCAGTGTCTTGGGGTGGAGAGGAAGTCACACATCTCCCCAGCAACCAAGGTGCACGCAGCACCAACAACAGCTGGAAGAAACACCCGTGAGACCCAGCATTAGATGAAGCAAGTACAAGGGTGCTTCTATCTCACTCTGGAATATGAAGCAAGTCTCCATCCCCACCCTTACATTCTCAGGCCAGGCAAGGAGTACTGGGAGGGGAGGGTGAGAGGCAGGACCAGCCAGTGGTAGGATCATCCAACAGGGAGCCAAAGCAGGGGGACAAAAGAGCCGCAGGTTGCCAACATGTGTTGTTCCAGCCAACAAGGGCTGCGCTACTCCTTGCACATTGCGCTACTTGCAAAGTTGCATGTTGCACGTACCTCCCTCTACAGTGGAGATTTCAACCCCCACCACAAGCTGTCTGGCTGGTCCCATATTCCAGACCTCTAGTCACAGGACTGGCCTATTGGTCATCCTGGAACAGTTCTTACACCTGGATACACTGTGGACCACCAAAATTTTATCACAGACCACCAGTCTGCAGACCACTGGTTGGTGACCTCTGTTTTAAAGCACACATTTTTCCCTCTAACCCCAAATCTCCCCTCCCCCTGGAAATGTAAAATGAGATGAGTTTGTTTTGCCCTTCTGACTGAAAATCATATCTAGATCACATCTGGGTCACTTTTTTGTGAAATTTGTCAAAAGGCAAGTTTAAAATATGATGTGAACTAGGGTAATTGTAGCCAATGAGGTTCCTGCATGATCAGTGGGACAGCCAATTCCTTTAACATGATGTCCTTGTGGCAGCCATTTTGTAAGATCACTGATGACCTTCTCTGAAACCTTTGCCTGTCCCTGCAGTTGGCTACTCAATACCTCCTTCTTAAACCTGGAATTTGCATCATATTAAAAATCGGTCTCTGAAAATTGAGACGGATGTCTTTGAAGACATGGCAAACTAGCTTCCAAATGGACTTGTCAGAACAAAGATTGCTACACAGACTTATACATGTAATAGTCAGTGCAGATTTTGTATCTAACATTCAGATGTTCACCTTTCTATCTTCATTTTCTATCCTGCCACCCAGCTTCCTCCCTTCCACCTATTACGCTGTGCTTGGACATGACTGCAAGTTCCTGGTTGTGATGACAGAGCAATGGGAGTCCTAGCCATGTTAATGCTAGCCCCTGGCATTTTTATAGTCCTTGAAATATACCTTATTGACAGATATTTTTCACTATGCTGCTCCTTTACGCATATGCCGAGTATGTCGAAACCCACTGAGACAGTTAACAAAATAAACTATTGTCAATTAACAACTGAATAGACATAGTTGTTGTTCTAGTTTTAAAGCCTTTGGCTTTTACCAAAAGTTTGTTCTAAGTATCAGATCACATTATTCTCAGGAAGAAGATGCGGAAGATTTCAGTGCAAGCTAAACTCAATTTGGCATGAAAATATGACTGCATTTAATGTGCCGGCTGCCTTTTGTGGCAGCCTGGGGAAAAACACAGATACAAGATTTGTATATGGATCAGTAAGTTAGAGGTTTATTATCAAATTTATTTGCTGCCCCTCTCGTGGTTCAAGTTTCCTCAACATGGCAGCACTGGTCCATCTCTTAATATTTGAAATCACAGCAGGATTTTTTTGTTTATTTTTTGTTTTGTTAATGGCAGCATTCGTCCTACATAAAATCCTTCCTTATCCAGGTTCTTTTATTCTGTTAGGGGAGGAAACACTAATCATCTATAATACATATATTCCTCATGGTACAGGTATTTAACTTTCTTAAAACCACTCACCAAATTTCTGCCTCGATCCAATATTTATTTTCAGGCAGCTATAAGCTATGTAAGGTATAGACCCATTTCTCTTCTCTGTCTAAACTTTCAGTATCCCATCAGTCCCTTTTATTATTGCCAGCTTCACCTAAACCCTCTTCAAATGTTGAAAGTAAGATCTACATCTTAGCAGGAGAATAACGATTTGAAACTCTTGAGGCATGAGATATTATTCAAACAATAATCAGGACAAAACGGGATATTTTGGGGGGGGGTGAAACAAGCTGGTGAAATTGTATATCAAACATACTAAAGGAATGTACATTAAATTTATAAGATCAAAATTTTGAGGAATGAAGAATATGATAATGAAATACCTCTCCCTACTTTATACATACAGAAGAATACAGTGAAGAATGGGTATTAAAAATATTAAACCATATTATGAAGAACTGTGAAACCATTTATTTTTTATTTAGTTATCAAACACTGCTTATCTCATGGCACAAGGCAATGCTGAGCAGCTAAGTATGCAAGTTTGCTGGAGATATTTGGGATGTAAAAGATAATTTTGGACTGATTACCCAAGTACATTTGGGAATACTTAAGGCACAAAATGGTTCAATGTGATCTGTGCTGTAACAGATTGCAGCTTTAAAAATCTTTCAAAATTTAATATAAATTAGATGTGAAAATACATAACAAAATATCAACTCTGGTTCTTTCTACTATAGCAAGGAAAAGAAGAGAAATGTTCTCGTTTTTAGTCTAATAGTTTGGTTTTCATAATTAGCAAATGATTTGAGGAACTTGGATATGACTATTCATTCACATCTAATCCCATCTTTCTGTTTTTGTGCTCATTTTGGCTTATTATGTGGTTGATAGTCAGCACATCAACTAATGGAAGCTTTGTGATCTATGCATTTGTTTAGGGTTTTTTTTATTCTTCCTCCTGGTTGCTGTTTGGGTGATTTGATGAAATGGAAACCTCTGCAGTTTTCCAGAAAGACTTCCTGTATGCTCTGTTGCATCAAATTGGAAGCATGTGCGTGCCATGTGGCCTTGACCTCAGAATTCCAAGTCTTGGTATTCCTTAACTCAAAATGTTCCTAGCCCTCTTTGTGAAGGAATGCACTGAGAAACATAGGAAACATTTTAAAAACATTTATAAACAGATAAGTGTATAATTTTTAGAATTTTGGGGGGACATATTGAAACAACAAAAGAAGTAAAGACGAGTAAAGAATGAGATGATACTTACAATTTTAATCACATAATGGACATATTAATTGTGTGGAAGATATAGCATCTTTAAATAGATTATTTTAATTGTTTTTGTAATATTTGGAAGCTGTTTCATCACTACCAAAATGACTCAAAATAGCATATTACTGTATATGAAGAAATAACGTATTGCTTTTTTTGCTGAATGCAATCAAGAATTCCACAGAATATTTTAATATCCATGTTGTTCATGGGATTCAGGAATTAAGTCATTTGTCATTTGTCATTTACTTTATGCAGAAGCGATTACTCATGAGTAAGCATTTTTATGACAGGAGCCAAAATACATAGCGGTTGAAATACACCATGAATTTCGGTTGGATGTAAAGCTTTTATTGTTCGTGTCTTCTGATGAAATAATTTTATAAAAACTACTTGTTCAAATCAAGCCTAGTGGGGCAAAGTGGGGATAGTGGGATGGCATAGTAGAGGCAGGGGTTTCTCGTAATAATAAAAAATATTCATTGGAACATTGCTGGAATCCTTGTCAATAAGACCCTGAAAGATAGTTAATTGGATATTAATATGTCAGATTCTCAACAAAATAACAAGGAATTTGCCAAAAATAAAACTCAGAGGAAACACGCCTCCGGGTTTTACAACAAAGCTTTGTTTGGAATAGGAGTTAAAACTGCAGAAGATTTATGACATGTTGACATAACTGATGGCAAAGGAATTGGCTGATGCTCCGAGTGTGAAGAACCAAATGAGAACATCTGCATTAAGAAGCTAATTCTCTTAAACACACTGATCAAAATATTAATGTGACACGTAAACACGAGCGCTTTGTCTGACAGTGATTTACACTGGAACGACCTAATCCGGCCTGGCTGAGCATCTTTATTCATTACCAGCACCCTTTACTTAACACTTCATGCCCGCTTGCACAGGTGGACAATCTACTCAGAGTGACTATTGTGTTTATGTTATTTTTTCATAAGCCTGGGTTGAAATTTGTCAAACTGCATCATTGTTTAACTATGTGCCAGTCAAAGGGAAATTGCCAGATGGAGCAGCTTTCCCCTAACCTTGCTCCAGGCAATGAAATTACACATAGGCCACAGTCTCATGTCAAATCTTTAAAGAAGAGGAGGTGGGGGGAAAGAGTACCATGAATAAGAAGGACTATGTGTATTCACGAAACCTGGCTTTCTTATGCAGCTAATTTTATATGAAGGCTCAGCCAATGGTAAATAAAACTTCATGTTCGTCATGTCATGTTTTCATAATTTATCTATTAAGGCCTGCTTGTTCATCCAGTAATTAAACATATAGGTAGTAGGAACAGTAAGTAAGTAAATGTAAAATGTAAAAGTACAGTAAATAAATATAAAACAAAGCAAAATGAAAATAAAGGTTGAGAAACATGACCAAACTGAAGTCATTTATCACTGTTCCAAATGGAAAAAATATGTTCTTGGTACCAAAGCAAATGTTTTTTTCTGACTTTTACCCACTGAACTGCAAAATGACAATTCTGTTAGCACATGCTGACGAAATGGAAAATACTGTACACAGGTTTTCAGTGTGTTATTTGCTTAAATGTATGATAGGTATCTGTTGTATTTTATTTAAACCTTAGTGATAGGCTACAAGGATACAGAAGTTAGGAAAAAAGGGCAAAGACGTATTTTGGAAAAAAAAACACCTGGCATCCCACCATATACTTTATAATACTTTGTAATTTTCTTGCAATTAGTCTTTAAAAAATTAGGACAATATAAAGTTAATGTCTTAAAAGAAGTTAACTTTCAGATTTTTGGAAATGTTGGTATAACTGATAAGTAAAATAAAAATGAAAAAAACAAATAAAACCCTGGAATATAGATCAAAATCCAATTATTTTCCTAGGTGTACATTAGCTGAGTTTTCTCAAATTATAGAATAAGGGAAGAATTAATACATTGTCAATATTTGTAAGAAATAAAATGGTAATTAAATGAGCTCATATAATTGTACACAGATATATCAATAATGCAAATATATATGTGCCACAAGTGCGAAGCATTCCTTCTTGCTTTATAGGCAGGGGACTGGGATACTTGAGGGACTCCCTATTCCTAATTATATCTGCTCATCTTATCATGTCCGGCTCATGGGGCATACTGTGGGTCTAGTTTATGGATGAGTCTCATCAGATCAGATCCAGCAAGAGAATCTCTTTTTTTGTTTTGGTAGTCAACTATTCATTTCCTTGAATCTTAGATTAGCCTCACACCTACTATCCTTTAGTCAGGTCCTGAAAGGTCCTGGCTGTTGCATCCAGCTTTGTGGAGAGGGTATCTGGTGACAGTGGAGAATCTCTTTAGTGGATGTGTTGACTATGAGGTACATACTGAAGTTGCTGTCAATTATATTTAATTCTGTTTTTAACTGTTTTTATTGATGGTTGATGTTTTAAAACTTTTTTTTAGTAATTGGTTTGGGTATATTGTTTTAATTGTGAGCCAGAGTCACTGAGATGAGATGGGCAGCTATACAAATTTAATTTTTTAAAATGCTCTTTCCCCCACTTAGTACTTAATTAATGACTACATTTTCATATCTAGCAGTTTCTGGGCTTTTTATCCAATTTTTAAAATTAATGTGAAAAAAAATTAATAACACGTTCACGTTTACTCCAAAGTTAGATCATTTTGCAAAATGATGGTATTAAACTAAACTTTATTAAACTAAAGTGGTGCTTATATCTGACTAATTTAGCCAACATGAGGCAAAATCTGAATAGTTGATGTGATTTAGAAAATCAATTTGATTTATTAAAATTGGTCTGGAAAATTAATCCAATTCAGTCTGGACTTTCAAATAGAATTCCAAGAGTAGAAAAATACAATTCATATTTTGAACATTTAAATGAGAACATATATTCTGAATATGTGCAGAAGTATCTAAAATTTTTGATTCAATAGAAAACTCTGATCTGATTCACTGATTGATTTAACTTTCTAAATCATTTTGCAACCAGAGTTTGTTCAAAGGGTCAAATTGCTTTTGAACTAAATCTCTTGAACCAACTGCTTGCCCAGCCCACAAGTCAAAGAATTAATAATCCTGTTTCATATATCACTGCAAATGGTATGTAGTCTCAAAGACTAGAATGTTACTTTTCTGATTGTGCTTCAAAGTACAGATTATCTGTATATAGTAAATATTATTTGGGAATGTTTTGCATAAGTACTGTATGGTGCATAAGCATGATCTACATTGCCTACGTTGCCATATTACCCAAGAAACAACATATTAAATCATAAATCTTAGAATTATTACAGGGCAATGAAGCTTTTGCAAGTATTACAGTATGATGAGAAAAGCTGGAATAGTTGTTGTCTGATTGGAGTAGCTGCTGGTGGCTCCAGCTGTTTTGTTCCTTATGAATGGATAAATCAATTAGTGACTCTAACCCAGTGGTGGCGAACCTTTTTGAGGTTCCGTGCCAAAAGTGTGTGCACATGCACACATGTGCATGGCCATGTGCCGCTGCACTCCCCCCGAGCGCATGCATATACACCCCCCCATGCATGTGCGCACGACTTGATGGCCAGCTGATTTTTGGGCCTCTGCGGTGCATGCGTGGGGGAGCCCTGCCTCTTGCGCATGTGCACACCTCTCGCTGGCCAGCTGATTTTTGGACCTTTACCATGCATCCAGGGGGAGGGGTCACATGCACTTCCCTGCCTCCATGCACGTGCGGCAGAGGCTGGAAAATCAGCTGGCCGGTGCTCATGCTCAGTGGACCTGAGCTGGGCAACAGCTTGTGTGCCAGGTGATATGGCTCCACGTGCCACTTTGGGCATGGGTGCCATAGGTTCACCATCATGGCTCTAACCTTTTCCCACTGTGGTGCACTTACGCTTGGAATTCTAATAAATTCAGGTCCTCAAATATCTGGATGTTTTCAGAAAGGTATAATGTACCTTCTACTTATGGTAGAAAAATAGTGGATACATGATTTTGGTTGATTATGCCACCAAGTCAGTGTTCGCCCATTGGGATCACATAGTCAGATGTTCTCCATGTTGATCTCTCCCTAACTTGGTCTTTCAGGTCTTCTCCAACTGAATCCATTTAAGTTGGCCATCCTCTTTTGGTGTTGTTATTGACCATCCTTTTTGCTTTGGCTATCCTCTTTTACTCTTTCTTTCCACTGTTCTCAGCATTAGTGTGTTCTCCCAAAAGCTATATCTTCACAAAATAATATAATTATTTAAGCTTGGACACTTGTGCATTGAGTGAAAATTCTAGGTTGATTTGTGCAATGATCCATTGTTTCTTTTCTTGGCTGTCCATGATATTCTCCGACACATAAATTCAAAAGCATCAATGGACATTACTTCTATGTCTATTTATGATTCATATCCTTATGATTCCAGAACCCCAGTTTAACCCAAAGTTTCTTTTCCATTCCTTAACCCTAATGCTAACCTTGAATATAGTTCTTGCACTCTGGGATAATAAACCATCTTTCTTAAGAGTAATTTGTCATCTTTACTTGTTACATAAGCAATTATCTTCCATTGTGTTTGCATTCATTTAATAATGGTAATGTATAATCCCCTTTGAAGTGTCAGATTGGTTCTCTGAAATGTTTGCATAACCTATGTGGCCTAAACAATGAGGATCACTGATGTGGAAATTTGTTGATATGCTGTGATCTCTGTTTATCTAAAGATGATATAGTCAAGGTGCAGCATTAATTTCCCATTAAGAAAATCAAACCACTTTTATTCACAGTTGAGAAAAGACATTTCATATATAACTTCTACAAAAAGTCCAGTCTTTTGGTATGAATTCAATCACAATAAGTTAATTCTGGTCTGTTTTTCTTCCATCACAGAATGTAGGCTTCTTTAAGCACCTCTTATTTTAGCTTAGGAAGTCTCTCTCACAAACATCTCTTAAATGTTTCAAGAAAGAGCACCAACCCCTGCTCATAAAACAGGAAATATACCTATTCTTTGTGGAGTCTGATTTCATTTGTGCTGTTTTTTCGTATAAAGTAGTCCTAAAGTTGTGATCAGTTTCTCAGCAACTATTCAAAATTATTATCGTGTTAAATGATGGGTCTGCAAAGTTAAGCCATTGCAGTGTGTCCATGGCCCAATAGTGTGTCCGGATCATTCACTTACCCACACTGCAACATCAAGTGGTCACGTGATTGCCACTTGCGACCTTGCTGTTTCCCACAAAGTCTTTTTTTTAAAGATATTTTTGATTGAAAAATATTAGAGGTAAAAATAAATATGAAAACATATAAAGAAAAGTTAGAAAAATAAGAAAGATAAAAGGAAAACTGAAGAAAGCAATACAAGGCTTCCCTCTGGACGTTACTTGGTGGAAGCAAATTTACAGGTATTACATAAACAGTGGCTTTTTTTCCCAAGCATTCTATTTGATGCTCATTTAAATCTTGCATTCTAATTAGAATATGTACATGTTCCAATCGATGGTACTAATTACACACTTTAGTGAATCGTTACTGACTTTTTCCTTAAAAATAAAGATTACATTAAAAATGTAGCTTCTTTTTTTGTGGATGATGATTGATATGAGCACTTATAATTAATTATACTTGTAACAGCACTCACACTTACATGTCTATCAGTAATTTTGAGTGTGGATACTGATTTTAAAAGCTCTAAGAACAAATAGAAGATATTCTAATTCACAGTTAGACTTTAGATTAAAAACTGCTTTCAGCAGGCAAACCAATTTTTGATTAAATATCTTTAGAATGGTATGGCAGTATTCAGGTAACAACATCAGTGGAGCTATAGAATCATTCTCCTGATAACTTACATGAAATTAAGTCAAGCAAAATCCGATTTAAGCAAGTGTTTATATAAATGAGAACAAATCCTTTTTCTTGTACTCTCTCTCTCCAAATGATTCCATAGGAACTTGCTGTGCCTAGTTTTGACTTTTCTAGGTAAAAGGTCATGATATTATAAAATATACAAAACCAGATTGGCAGAGTTTGTAGTCTATAGAGATGTTCCTATATATACAGACAAGCACACATAAGATCAAAGAGAAGCTTCATTTATCCATGTAAAAGGCGTTGCTGGATTAACAAGAGTGCTTCAGTCAATGCTTAATTTATTGGTTTGTTAAAACAATTATTAGCTTTTTTAACTATCAAAAGAAACTCTATTCTATAATTCTGGGTGAACCAAGCTGAGAGTGAATGTTTCACCCAGACTAGCTTATATTTAAGATAAATTATGTAAATTTATGTTCTGAACATCTTCCCATTTACTTTACAGTGAGCTTATGCTGTGAAGATGGTTGATCATAATATAATGTTGTTTTGAATCATACACAAACATTCTTTGAAGAGTCTTTTTAAAAGTAATTTTCATTACAGGACGGTTTTATATAGACTTAAAAAACTACAGAAACTTAAAAGAAAAAGTAGAAAGGAAATATAAGAAAGGAAAAAAATAAAGAAGTTAACGATATTTTTAGTTAACATATGGCAAGGAATTAAAGAAAAAGAGACAGATAACGAAAGAAAGAAAAGTATCTAAAGAACTGATCTTGTTTGCAGCAGTTACAAACACAGTAATTACCATCTGCATACTCCCAAATTACATCTCATGGTTCCTTTTCCAATAAATAAACCTTTATAATCAGTAAATCCCAAAATCACGAGTTCATTTTTATCCCTTTCAACAAAATGTCCATAAAGTGTTTCCAGTCTTTTATAAACTCTAGGTCCCTCCTTAATCAAGCAAGGCAATTTGCCCATTTCTAAGCATCTTCATGATCCATTCCTCCATTGTGGGTATTTCTCTATGATTCCATCTCTAGGTATATAAAAGCCTCAACATACTATATGTAATCATCTAATCTAATATCTAATCATCCATTAGCCTTTTGTAGTTGACTGTCCATAAGTCTAAGAAAGGTTCCAGTTTCATTTGGATTTTTAAAACTCTTCATTAACCTACTTTATGTATTTATGTTCAATAACTTTTCACTTAATCAAAAGTATATCAATTTATTTACACAGAATAAAATGCCCCTTTATGTTTTTTACATTTCCAACAGTAAACAGAAGTAGCTTTATACATTTTAGATAATTTATCTGATGTCATATACCAAACTACATCATTCTGTAAAAGTTTTCTTTTAAATTGTAAAACAATGTGAATGTCAAAATGTATAACCACATTCTCTCCCATTAGTCCATGTGAATGTTATATCCAAAATATGCTGCTCTTTTTACTATACTTTTTTTAACTTGCTCTTCTTCCATTTAAATTCTCAGCAAAAGTTTTAGCAATCACATGTTCATTGTTTGTACATAACTTATTTTAAAATACCATTTTCTCATATTCTATTTTTCGTACTTTATTTATATTAAATCCTTCTCTTAACTGTGCATATGATGACCATTGAAAACTAAACCAGTCATAAATATTTTCCTTTATTGATACATGTGTATTGTGTGGAATGTGCATGCATCTGTATTTATATCTTTACATAATCCTGGAAACAACTATTAGGAATTTTTTTTTTTTTTGCATTTTCATTAAATTGCCAAATCCAGTTTTATGCTGAGATGCTTTCTATAAGGAGAACATTTTCTGCTGCGATTAGATTATGGGTTATGTTTTCTTTTAAAAAGACAGATAAAAGAAAAATAATGGGAAAAAGGCATGACTTTCCTAATATACTGGTCAACAGAGATTAAGTTTCAAATGCCATTTTTTAGTCTAAACAACCAAAAGCTTTGAGGTTGGCAGTAAACCAAGCTCAATAAATCAGTTTCTAAGTAGATCTCCTTATTTCAGACTCTTCTCTGGGTTATCACAGGAAGCCAATGGCAGTTGGGTCATGGGGTTGTTATTATAGGCTGCCTCTGCTAAGAAGCCCCAAGCAGCTAGCAAGGCTGACCTACCATGCTTCAGTGTAAACAGTGCACTGTGCTGCAGGTCTTTCCACATCATCTGTCACCTCCAGGGAGGGGGTGCCTACTTCCTCTTCAGCTTTTTTAAATAGGCAGGCAGGTGTTCTGCCTACAGTTGCCTTCCGCAATTGCCTATTAGTCTGCATGTCAATCAGACTCCCTAATCTATTCTGTCTAGTGTAGTTTTCCCATTCATTGATGGGTTTACTTCACAGCTACTTAAATCCTAAAATCCTCTGGTGTTTAGTCAAACTAGGAGGCAACATAATCTAGAGAGGTCTAGGATCTTCCATTATCCAGATGGGATTTCAGGAGGCAACATCTGTCTGTCCCAACTAAGCTACAAGCTCTTCTTACCTCATCTTTACATTTCCTGCAGTTTACCCATCATTTTATCATCTTCTAGCTCTATCCCTGAAACCTACACCTAATGTCAAACTAAGAGATTTTATTTATATGTCCACTGTGGATTGAATGCCTTCAGCTTGAATCTGTTGTAAAACAAACTACAAGAAAAAATTAGAATGATGTCAATGAATGTTGCCTGAACAATGGAATTCCAGATTTCATTTCTATATTCTTAAAAGCTCAAAACAGCAAGTTAACCATAAAATTACCAGGCTTATACTATACTATAAATTGTTCAACCTATCCTATAAAACTTCCAGCAATATGTTATTTTATTTATGTATTTATAATATTTATATAGCCACCCATCTTATGTCAAACTCTGGCTGGCTTCAAATCAACAATTAAAACAACATCAGTATTTTATAAAGTATGGGATAAATTTTATAAGTGGCTAAAAGGAAACTAGGAAAGGATAGGAGCCAGTAGATAAGGAAAAAATAAGGGAAGAAAGGCCTGTATAACTGTTGTAAAGGAAGATTGTTTAATGAGTTTAAAGGTATTAAGAAATAAATAAACAAAGTACACAAATCTCAAAGGAAGATAATTATATATAGTCTTATGTATTTTATGTATTTTTGTTATGTGTTGTTTTATATGTGTGTTTTTGTATTGTTTGTATCATAGTTTTAATCAATAGAACCTTATTTATTTATTTTTTAAAAAAAGAAGAGTAGTCATCTCACCTCCCATAATAGGATTCACATAGGAGAGAAACCGTATCAATGCATGGGGAGTGGAAAAAACTTTACTCATAGTAGTAATGGTCTTAATTCCCACAAGAGGAGCCAGACGGAAGAGAAGTCATATAAATGTGTGCGATGTGGAGAGGTCTTTAGAAAGAATTGTGATCTCACTTCCCATAAAAGGATCCATTCAGGTTGAGAAACCATATCAAACCTTATCCATGTAGTGAGGAAAGAGCTTTGCAAGGAATAATGCTCTTACTCGCCATAGAAGGAACCACACATGGGAGAAACCATATCAATAAAAGAAATCTGGGTAGAGATCCAAGAGAAATCCAGGTTGTCCCCACTTCACGACTGCATAAGTTCTGTTGCTGAGTGAGAGAGTTATTAAGTGCGTTTTGCCCCATATTACAAGTTTTCTTACAACATCTCTTAACTGAATCACTGTAATTGTTAAGGTAGTAACACTGTTGTGAAATGAATATGGCTTCCCCATTGGCTTCGCTTGTCAGAACCTCACAGAAGGTGATCACATGACCCAGGGACACTGCAGCTGTCATGAATCTGCTGCCAAGCATCTGAAATTTGATCAGGCGACCCTCGGGATGCTGCAGATTCAGATAACTCTGAAAAATCGTCATACGTCACATTTTTCAGTGCTTATATAACTTTGAATAATCATCCTATGAACTGTACAAAATTGAGGACTACCTATTGTTGTCTAAAATAATACCACGCAAGGACCATTTGAGTAATAATCCAAATAAATTGTAGGCCTTCTTAGATATGTATGCATAAATTGTCTTTCTAGTGCAAGTTCAAAGTGTGGATCCCTAATCCTGCTTGTGGTTTTTGCTAAATCCAAATAGACAGGTCTTTTCTGCATTTAGAAATATTCTGGATTGTTTTTCATTATATTCCAAAATACCAAATACAATTATCACATTCCCGTCTAACAGTGAGGATGCTTTGCTTACAAAGTCGGGTCTCCTTTCAGTCAAAGGGAGTGAGCCTCTCTCTGTCTCACACACTTTGCCCTCCCACACCCACTACGAGCAACCGGGCCAGGAAGAGCAAGCACAGCAGCAGCAGCTGTGGAGGAGATCAGCGAGGTGGAAGAAAACACGAGACTTTGTGTGACAGGCAGCTTGAATGGCCCGACTAATGTTGCACGCACCACGAATCACTAATGTGGGCCTTGAAGACCAGTGAGGCCTGGCTTTTTGCCTACCTTTGTCCAGCTGTTGGGGGGCAAATAGGGGCCTGGGGAGGAAATAATTCCCTCCCCCCGGCATGGCTGGACAAAGCTAGGCAAGAGCCAGCCCTCACCAGCACCAGGCTTGGAAAGGGCAATGTGGCCCCGCCTGCAATCAAACTAGACTGGGGAGGGGGAGCACAAGCGAGCACTGAGGAGATCGCAGGAGGAGGGAAGCCAGGCAAAGGGCCGAGCAAGGACTTTCCCTCAGCCCCTTTCTTTCAGAGGGCTCCTCTCCAGCTTCTCCGCTGGAGTGGGTGGGCTTTATTGTGTTCCAGGCATTTCCCACCCGAACGGCACACCACAGTTGCAAAGCGGGGAGGAGTTTGGGGAAGGAGGCAGGGGAATGGGGGGTGGGGGTGGCAGAGGAGCTACTTTCAAGCCATTGGCTTTTGTGGGGTGGACAGTCTCCCCCTTGTTATGCAGGCAGAAGCACGCTCCCCATTTCGGTAGCCCCCCACCACCACCACAGTAGGAAAAATTAAAATTAAAAAAACACCCACGTGGCTGCCGAGCTAGCGGCAGAACCTCCGTGACCTAGATGGACCCACCCACGCCACCCTTAAGTGCATAACCGCCGGCAGCAGATGGTTTGTACGAAGTGAGAGACTTTGCCTATCCTGGGCAGTAGAGCCTCATCTCTCGTTAGTGCTGAGAGGCTGAGAAGGCGTGGTGGCATGCCTGCCAAAAAGTCTGACACCAACAGCTGAAGCAGAGATTCTCCTGAGGCATTGCC
>JANHGC010003195.1:15965-26326 GCA_027560395.1 Boaedon fuliginosus | reverse complement strand
GGCAATAAGCTGACTCTGTAACTGCTTGGGGAGTGTTGTAAAGCTCTGATAAGTAGTATATAAAATCTGAGTGCTATGGCTATCCACATTGTAAGCCGCCCAGAGACCTTCAGGAGTTGGGCAGCATAAAAATTAAATAAACAAACAAACAAACAAACAAATAAATAAATAAATAAATAAATAAATAAATAGACAGACTCTGGATCCCAAGAAATAAGAAACAGAAAAAGAGCACAAGGGAGACAGTTTTAAGAGGGAGAGAAATTGAGCTGGGTGAGCACCAAGAAATGTGTGGATCATTTTCCTTTCCCAAGAGCAGTAAATAGGTAAATATATGATTGTCCTCCTGTTATGAAACCTGAACTTAACTGAGCTGAGTGTTTTCTATGGTGTTTTCCCAATGGGGAACACTTCTCTGAGTAGGAATCCCTGGATCCACGGAAAAAAGAAGCAGACACACTTGGCATTCAACTCCTTTACTCAGAAACGGAACGGTAAGGGATCATAGTGCTTTCCAAACCAGGTTAAAGTCAGCGATAAAGACCATAAACAGTACCAGGGATTTAAACAGCCTGTGCAAATCTAGCCCATCGTGCTGTATTACACCCCACCCATCACCTGTGCTATGATGACTTGCATGATGAGTCATACATTAAGTATTGTCAGAGCCAGGACTGTGCATGCAGGGCAGGGCTCAACAGATGGTCCTCCTCAAGGGTCCTCCTGAAAGGTACAATTAAAGAGAATATATGCAATGTTAGAAATCACTAGGTTATGTTGGCATAGTTGGATAACGTTTATGGAATCGGTCAATCAAATGAGAGGCTGATAGGTTCATACTCGGGACCCAAGAAGTTTCACACAAAGGATACCCTTTCCATTTTATTAAATATTGTAAGGTCTTCCGCCTCCTACAGGATTCTAAATGTCTTCTACTTCATATTGATCCCCCATTATGGGTCCCGGGTTAGGATGGTTTATATTAGTTCCCTGTGCTGGTCTTAGAAGACTAATGTGGAATGTGGGATGTATATGACCTAGCATGGGGGGGTAAAGCTAATTCCACCACTATGGGGTTTATAATACATTTAACCCGAAATGGTCCTATGTATTTGGGTCCCAGCTTCCGCCCTGGCAGTCTCAATTTGAGGTATTTAGTGGACAAGTACACTTTGTCATTCACAGAGATGTGATACTTATCAGTTCTATATTTGTTGGCATACTCTTTGTATTCAACTCTAGCCTCCTGCAAGGCTTTATGCACTCCGGGCCATATTTGAGGTAGTTTTTTCAGCCCACTCTTTTGGCTCCATGGCCTTCTTGCTTATATAGGGCAACTCAGGGATTGCAGGGAATTCAAGCCCGCTCACCAGCTGGAATGGGGTGTACTTGGTGCTACGATGTACAGTATTATTATATGCAACTTCTGCGAAAGGGAGTAGCTGGTCCCAGTCAGATTGCCTATAGTTAACATAACTTCTCAAGTATTGTTCAACAGCCGCATTAGCACGTCCAGAAGCCCTGTTCATAGTGTGGTGATATGCAGTACTAAGACCTTGCATTGACCCTATTAGTTTTAGAAAATTCCTCCAGAAACGTGCAGTGAACTGGACCCCTCTGTCGGATATAATTTGTTTTGGCACCCCAGAGTTGGGCTAAACAACGAGCAGATGGAATAGACTTACAGGCCACGAAATGGGCCTGCTTGGAAAATATAATGGTCCAAATTACTGTATATCCATTACTGGAGGGGTGGTCTACAATAAAATCCATAGCTATTTTGGACCATGGTTTTATGGGATCAGCTACAGTTTTTATTAATCCTGGGGGCTTCCCTACCATGGGTTTCATTTGGGCACATATATGACATTCCTTTATGTAGATTTTAATATCATGTCTCATGTTGGGCCACCAAAATTGCCTTCGAACTAGATGCAGGGTCTTTAAATATCCAAAATGACCTCCTAATTTACTATCATAACATCTATTGAGTATTGTTTTTCTACATGACGCAGGTATATATAATCTTTTTCCCCTCCATGCTAATCCATCAGTGAATGTTATCTGAGCCCTCTTTAACCCATGCATCAGTGGGAAGAACATCAACCACCTCCTTCCGTATGGAATCATCAGCCCATTCCAAGGGTTGATATGGACGAGGACCCTCCTTTGTGTGTTTAGTTTGTAACAAGTTTGTCAGGGGCAACACTACACTAGCAAATGATGGTATGAAAGCTCGGTAAAAATTCATGAAGCCAAGGAAGCTTTGTAATTGCTTTCTTGTTTTAGGGGCTTCCCAATTCAACACCGCTTGCACTTTATTGGGGTCAGCTACGATGACTTGCATGATGAGTCATACAGTAAGTATTGTCAGAGCCAGGACTGTGCATGCACACTCTGTTTTTGGATGATGTATTAATAGGAGGATACTTCAGAAAAAGATATTTAACCTATATGCGAAGGAAGGACATGGCTGCCACCAGAGTGGTGGTGGGGAGAGACATGGGAGGAAGTTGAATCACTTAAACTGCACTGCGTTACATTTATTATCACTGGAGTTACTCTGTCCTCCTCTTCCAAATCTATTTATTTAATAAACGAATTGATACGACTGCCCAACTCACATACTGTGACTCTGGGTAATATACAGCAATGAAAAGCACAATTTAAAAACTGATTATTCTCCAACCCTCTTCCCGCCACTGTGGCAAGAAACAAACGAGCCTCTTGATAAGTTCAATATCAACCTGGGTTCTGTCAAGGGGAAGGAACTTTGACGGGGTTGGTTGAGACCTTGGAAATTTTGGGAGCACAATATATCCTTTCCTATGGAATGGTTCTTGTGCTGGTGACAAGTTAGATTGTTAAGGACAAACTGGTAAAACCATTGTCTTATCTCCAACTCTCCAAACTAGGTTTGACTTTTTTCCACCCAAGCAACTCTTGATGGTTTTACTCAATTATTCATTTACATAGAGGATTGTGGTGTTTAAAGCCTGTTTAGGGCCATAGAAACAGTTACATTTATTTCTTACAATTTCATCTTTAGGAAAAACTAGTAGTAATATGATTTTCCCATTACTGCAATGTATATTTCTAGAACTGTTTTGCTTTTTTTTTTTAATTTGAGCTTTTGTTTTGTTATACAGAATCAGTGGAAAGTCTTTGTGATAGAAGACAAAAGGAACAAATGTAAAAAAATTGTACAAAGGAATATTTTCAAAACTCATACATGTTTTAAAAATCATTCATAAAAGATCAATAAAATATTATTTGTGATTAAATATTTTAACTATCCTGATCTACAAAGCTACCTTTTATTGGAGGACATTATCGAATACAGCAGGAATACCTAGTAGCAACAGTGTTAGTTCATTTGCAATTTTTCAGTTGTGAACTTAAGAAAAGTTTAATCTAATAATTACCTAGTTTGTGAAGTAAACATTGTGTTGAATTATTATAAGAGAAGCTTAAGAACTCAGCTACAAATTTGTTCATTGTTTCCCTCTGCCCCTTTTGTAAATCTATATTTGGCAGGCTTATAGCTAGTTTGGTGCCAATTCACATTGACTACATCTGGAATTTGTTTTCCCTCTATAATAAGAAATTGTTTTGTTGTTGTCTTCAGTAGGGGTTGCTAGTGAAGTATTGCTTTGTCTTCTCTATCCCTGAGTGAGATTTCATTCAGGTTAAGCCTTACTAAGTAAGATGCACTTGAATGCTTGCTCTTGAGAAAATCTCTGGACCGTAATAGGCCTGAAAAGGTTAGTGAATGATCAGAGAAGGATATCAGTGACCCAACAAAGCAATAAGAACTAAAAATGTTATGTTAAAAATCCTTTTATCACTCAGTAGAGGAACGAATATCTATAAAATGGGTTTTTTTTAAATGAATTGAGCACTAGCTTTATTCTACTTTTATCAGGGAAGAATCACTGAAATTAAAAGTGTCAAATAAGTTGTTCTATTAATAATATAATTTTCCAATCCACTTCCCTACTGTTATTATTATTATTAATTTTAAATTATATTACTTCACTGATAAGCATCTCTAGCTTTAATTTTTTTTGTCATATTAGTTTATTGCAGTGATATTTTAAAGCAGCTGTTTCTCTAGCAATAGCCAGGGACCAGATCCTTTAAAGCAGGGGTGTCAAACTCGCAGTGTCGTCACGTGGCATGTTGCAAATTTTCCCCCATTCGCTAAACCGGTGATGGGCGTGGCCAGTGTGTAACGCATCCCATCCTCGGCTGCTAGTTTGACACGCCTGCTTTAAAGAGTGTAAGTCACAGTTACTCTTTAGCAGCCTACATGCAGTATTGGGATATCTCCAGTAGCAGTGGGAGAGCAAACTCCTTGTATTAGGATTATTTACATAAAAAAATTCTATTCAGAACTCACTGTAAGTAGTCAGCTATACCCCATACAACAGTTTATTTAGTGACTGTTCAAAGGTACAATGACACTGAAAAGTGTAACTTACAATCATTTTTCATTGTTACAACTTTTGCAGCGTCCCCATGATCAGGTGGCCAAAATTCAGATGCTTGGCAACTGGTTCATATATGTGACCTTGGCTGTGTCCCAAGGTCATGTGATACCCTTTGGTGACCTTCTGATTAGCAAAGCCAATGGTGAAGCCAGATTCACTTAACAAAACAACCTGGTTACTAACTTATCAGCTGCAGTGATTCACTTAACAACCATGGCAAGAAAAATTGTAAAATGGGGCAAAACTCACTTAACAAATGTCTCCGTTAACAACATAATTTTTTGGGCTCAGCTGTGGTCGTAATTTGAGGACTACCTGTATACGGTGTTTACATTACCATACCTGTCCTGTAAAAATCCAGATTGCTAGACAGCAGCTTTGCCAATACATGCTGTCCAGAGATGGTAACCTCTAGCACAAAAGGAAGGAGTCTATTTGTTTCATTATGCCTTTCATTACAAGAAGATACAGACCTTATTTCCTAGAAAAATAAAGAAGTTTTTATTTGGATACAAAAGAAATGCATGTACACTTTAAAGAATGCACGCCTTCTGCACATGACATCTGTAATTAAAATGCATTTTAGATGTTATGCTTCTGTTAGATTACTGAAGGTTGGCATGTTACAATCAGTTTGCTTTAATTCCTGAAGTTACAGTATTTATATTTCTTAACTGGCATACCCTTGTGTTATGTGAGATGTTTAGTCATTTCATTGGGATGCCATAACTATTCCTTGGCTGGTGCACATATTCTTATGAAACACATCTGCATGTAAATTTAATATACTTGATCTAAACAAATCTTAAACTGGGCCTTTTATATCAATAGCAGTATTCTTCATAGCAGCTCTGGTTTTGATGTCTCCACGAATATGAATGTTAAATCAGATTCATTCTTTGCTTTATTATGTACATCAGATATTTCTGACATGATTTTTTTTAACATCAATAGGGATAAAAATCTGCCTGTAGTGATCTCATGAAACCACTTAAAATGATATTTAATAAAAATTACATGACTTAAAAAAGCATTTGCTGTCCTAGTTTGCTTGAATACTGTATTATGGTGGATCTCTTATATTACATCATAATTCCTCTCTAACGTGGTCTTTCACTATCTGGTTCTAGCCAGATGTGCAGGGTTGGCAATTCCCAGACTTTCCTGTCAATTTCCTGAGTAAGAATTCTCAGAAATATAAAACAACTGGAAGCTATAATACTGATTTCTTCCCTGTCAATTACAAAATTGTGGTACCATGTTTCTCTTTTTCCTGTGTTAAAACTTTACAAAAAAGGACTATAGGTTGGATCACTACATCTTGATTTTAATGTGCAAGTGGACTTCCATTTCTATATTCTTTTTCTAGTTCTAATCATGGCTTACGTAACAAGGCACTACTAGAAACAAAGCCAGGTTACTATGTCTATTAGAGAAGTTTTGAGTTACATTCCCTGCTCTAAAACTGATTACAACTCTCCAAAATAAAGTAATTGTGCCATAGATTTTAAGGGTAGGAAAGAGGTTCTGGGAGGAGCACTGCAATAGATCAAAAGGTCTCCACCCAGTTTCCCTCCTTCCACCATTCTATCCCATCAGTCTTTACTTGTACCATCCTTGACTTAGAGGAAAATCTTTAGTTGAGAAGTAGGAGTACCAACAAGTTTGAAAAATTGCGTCAATACTAGAATCTTTTAAAAATCTGTCCAGTGTTTTGCATATCATATAATTAAATTGCCCGGGACAATAATCTTTATAAATCATTGCTGTTGTGCAAACTTGAAAAAGATGAACATTTCTTGGATTGAAGGACACTGAAGTGGGGAACTGTATGAAAACATTGAATCAGATCAGGTGGCTTCAAAGTGCTTTGTAATCTTTAGAAGTCCCATGCAGCTTCAATGGTTTTTCTATTGCTTTTGGATGGTTGCACATAATATGCAATGTTGCAAGTTTCACTCTAAATGTTAAGGAAAACATTATGGAGTGGTGTGATGGAATTATTTGATACTGATATGGATAATGAATTTTATCTTTTTTTTCATATTTCTGCTTTATAAGGGTTTTTTTTATTGATTCCATAAAATTCTTCCTATGAGTAGTCCTTGACTTAAGACCATTTGTTTAGCAGCCATTATGATGGTGATGAAATTAATGATATATGATCCATCTTCACTCATGTGCCAAGCTTAGCACTTCAAGAAATCAAGCAGCAAAAAGTTTGTTAATTAATGTTTGGTAGCTGTTTCTAAGAAATTAGAATTGGATACTTTCTGTTTTTTATTCAATGAAATTTTGTCTCTTTGCTTATGAGTCTGAAGCATACTCTGCTTTTCTTTCCTTATCCTATTGTCTCAGTTAAAAAGTTGCACTACCAGAAGACCAGTCACAAGTTCCTTTTTTCAGCACTGTTGTAACTTGGAATGGTCATTAAATAAAATAAATTTGCTCTATCTGTACATGCTGTTTCATACAGTGCTACCAAAAAATAAAGCCACTGCAGATGTTTGAGTATAACCCATGAATTCATCTATTTTTGAAATCCGGATCAAAAATCTTGAAAAAGTTGAAGTTTTCCCAAATACCAAATCACAAATTCAGATTGAATCATGCCCTATTTGAAACTTGATCTATACTTCAAATAGAATTGTGGTTGATTTGTACAAGCCTGAAGAGAACCACATAAATTTATTTATTTCCTATGTTGCTATTTGGAATAAAAATTTAGCTGTAGACGTCATGTTATCCCCATATAACAGAATGGGCAAATTTTTCTGCATTTCATGCTTAGAGATGAAATTCCATACATGAATATTTCCACTGCCTACATCTTATGGCTTTTCTTTTCAGCTTCAGCTAATAGTTTGCTACAGGAGTGGGTAAACAACTCTGCACAAGACAGTAAGTTTCAGCCCTCATTATTTACTGGAATTGCTTATGTTGGCTACAGACAATGAGAGCTGTAGTTCAACAATACATGGATCAAAGGACTGAAAGTGTTCTGGGAAATCAGCTAATCTAGTGTTTCTCAAACTTTGTTGGTTCACTGCCCCCTTTTAGAAAAAAATGAAAGCTTAATCCCCCCCTGCCAAGCCCCACCCCCAGGATGGGGGGTGAGCTGCCCAAGCCCTGCCCCCAGGGCAGGGGGGTGAGCTGCCCAGGTTCTGCCCCTGGAATGTCCCGCCCCTTGCCTAGGGCACTGCTGGGGGTTGGGCCAGCCCCGAGTAATAGTGAGGAAATAGAGGACAGAAATATATGCTGCGCTGGCTGACCTACACATCACTAACAACTGCGTGGGAAGCTCTCAGTGAGAAGCCTCTCACCTCCCTTGGCTCATTGCGCAGACGCAGCATGGGAGCTAGTTGAATCCTCTGCCACCCACTAATTGGTTCCTGGCACCCCCTAATTCCATGTGGAGCTTCTGACGCCCCCTTAGACTGCTCCAACATCCACTAGGAGGTGGTACCGCCTACTTTGAGAACCACTGAGCTAATCCATATTCAATGCAGATTAGCCATGATGCAGTTACAGATCCCTCAGAAATATCAATTCATACACTTCCAAAAAAATAGTCTACTGTTTTCCAGGTAATCTACTTTTCTTCTTAAATGATCTTAAAAAGACCTTTTCTGCATGTTATATATATTGATACATGTTTTGTCTCCTAAAAGCAAGAAGAATAAACTTTACTTGAGATGACTGAAATTATTAATTTTCTTCTTACCAATAAAAATATAGGCAATCTCTTCTGTCCTTATCCCTTCCTGTTTTAATGGAGTGGGCCCACAAAAGGATAGCAAGAAGAAGGTGCAATAATTCAAACCAAGAAGGATGTTAAAGAGAAATGAGAAACACGTTTTTATAAGAAATTGCTGGAAATTGATGCTGGTATACCTATCCCAAGAAGTAGCACAATCTTCCACAAATCGATGACATCCAGACTCAGAATGCAAATCCCCCAAACTCTCAACCAGCACGTCTCAACATATTTAGAGGGCCCCAGGATGAGAAAACCTGATCTAAATGGTTCTAAGCACTCAAAACTTAGAAGTTTTGTTTGATTTATGCTGCTTTTAAGATTGTTTTAATCTGGACTGTCAGTGAAGTTTTATGTTTTATCTGTTTTAATGGACTTTTGGGGAGGTATTTTTAATACCATGTGGAGTTACACCATTGGAGTTGGGCAGCTATAACAAATCAGAATGAATGAATAAATAAATATGCCGGCCAGAGTCACTTGTTGAGATGGATAGCTATAGAAATCAATAAAAATAAATAAATAAAATTAAAATAGTTTGATCAATAAATACATCAAGTGGATCCAAATGCAGCTTCTTGTAGATTTTAGGTGAGTGCATTACAGAGCTGAAGAAAGAATTGTTAAACCCTAGAAAGGTCAAAGATTAAATCAGGTAAAGACATCTGTGTCCTCTTTATGGAACATAAGAGAGTCAAGGACATGCTTGAAGCTGGGCATGGAGAAAAAAACCCAGTTCCATGAAGGACCTCGTCCCTCCTCAAAACTTCCCTGCTACAATTGTAACAAAAATATACTGACAATAGAGATTACAAATTCCTGAACTATGTACTGTGTATATCTTTTTTTTTAATCTGTGTATATTGCAATGAAAAACCAGGCACAAGGTTATATAAATAGCCAAAAAGTGATTGACATGCTAATAATGCCCAATCAAGCCAGTAATGTTCATGTAACAAGCTCCTGAGAAAATAATATTTTTTGGTCAATAATACATTTTTAAGCGAAGTGTTTGTTTTTAATTAGCCTCATATTTAGCTATTTAGTCATGCTGTGTCTGTCAGCCATAGCTAAAAAGAAAATAACACAGGCTGACTTGAACTATACTGTTGCCTTAAACTCTAACTTTCATCTCTTCCTTTTTGGCTTTCTTTTCTGCATTCCACTTAGTTCTTTTTAAAGCATTGGGGGCATATTCCAGTTTGTCCTTTTTTTTCTTTTTCTTTTCTTGAGTACTTCCCTTCCTAGCATTAAGCAATTCTTATAGGAGAGAGCTTCCTGTTATGCTATGAAAAGCTATTCCTGTGAACTGTGTTGGAAGCACTTCATTGGAATCTACCTCTGTTACCTTTCCTCATGTCATTATAAGAAGACATAATTTGATTTTTCTCAATTAGTAAATCTAAGCCACATATGAGATGGGATTGAGATCAAACACGAAGCGTCCCAGCCTAACGTTGAATCCCATTACCATTTCTGATAAGGAAGTGGAGAGGATATATTTCAAAGGGAGAAGGTTTAGTCAAGTTTCAAGGCCTACTGTTGACTATATTCATGGTTGCTTTGCAAAAGAATAAAGGGTGAAAAAAGTGGGTCTTCTATGGTATTGTTATAATTAGTCATTCCTAAACTTTTTAGAAAAGAATACAATGTTGTATTTCTTTTGGTAAAAGCAACTATTTTATAGGAACCATCCTCAAAATCAGGGGTGGGTTCCTACTGGTTCCCTGGTTATGTGCTTTGTGGGCCTGCTTGGCGAATGCCAGTCAAACGCACACTGCACGCAATTGACTTACAAATCTTTGTGGTGTTCTGCAAGCACTCTGACACAACAGCTGTGTGGCGGATACTTTTAAAGTCCTACATGGCTTAGGAGCGGGATACCTTCGAGACCGCCTGCTGTTACCTTATGCCTCCCAGCACCCAGTTAGATCCCACTGAGTTGGCTTGCTAAGGGTCCCGTCAGCCAAACAATGTCGGGGCCCCATGCTAAAGCCTTCTCTGTGGCAGCGCCGACCCTCTGGAACCAGCTCCCCCCCTGAGATTAGGACCATCCCCACCTTGTTGGCCTTCCGAAAAGCCACGAAGACCTGGCTTTGTCGGCGGGCCTG
>JANHGC010003193.1:93964-104708 GCA_027560395.1 Boaedon fuliginosus | reverse complement strand
CGCTCCCACAGAGAAGGCCCGCGCCCGCGGACCCGCCAGCCGACATTGTTTTGCTGACGGAATCCGGAGCAGGGCCTGTTGTTTAAAACTATTAAAAGTGAATGGTATTTTTAAGTTGTATATTATTTCCTAAACCTGACTCTTGTAAAAATTACCCATAATTTTCTACCCAGATTTATTGTTATGTGGGTTGGCAGTAATATATTGAAGTCCAAGAACCTTTGGCATAGATTGTTTATTAAATCTGTGTAAAGTTCCTCACATTGATCTTATTTTCTCTATGTTCTCTGGATCATATCTTAAATTAAGCACTGAAGAATTTTGTTGATATACCTCTTCCAAAAGAAATAACCTGTCTAGTACTATCTATTCATTAATGTTTAGATGATTTGTTTATGATCAGTTGGTTTTCTGAATAAATGAGAGAAAGAAAGTATGTAATGTCAACCACATTGCTGTCTTTAGTGTTGCCAACCTGTGTTGCCAAGAACCATGCAGAGGAGATAACATCAATATAAGTTAAAACTTTAAATAGAAAAAAAATATTTGTGATGGTGCTAGCAGAAAACGTTTTGTAACTTGTATATGTAACTCCAAAATGAATTTTTAAAAATTATGCTACTCTTCACCAAATAAGCTTTGTTTCCCTATATGTCAATAATACAGCTTTCTTGCTTTCAGGATGTTGCTTTATTTTTACAAGAGTTTAAAGCCCCTGACATATTTATGGTTTTTCTTGCAAAGTCCAAGTGTCCTCGACTTACTGTAAGTTCTATTATGAATTATGTTTATTACTTATGTAGTTGAGTTTTGGACCATAGGAATTATGCAGTTGAATAAAGCACAAACATCAAATAAAGATACAATCTTAAAAAGTAGGAGAAAGCCATTAAATACAAGTAGTCCTCAACTTATGACAACAATTGAGCCCAAAATTTGTGTTACTGAGCGAAATAGTTGTTAAGTGAGTTTTGTACTGCTTTACGACCTTTCTGGCCACAGTTGTTAAGGGAATCACTGCAGTTGTTAAGTAGGTAGCATGACTGTTAAACAAATTTGGCTTGTCAGAAGACGCAAAAGGTGATCACATGACCCTGAGACACTGCAACCATCACAAATATAAGTTGGTTGCCAAGCATCTGAATTTTGATTGACCATGGGGATGCTACAGCTGTCGTAAATGTGAAAAACTCTCCCAGGTCCCTTTTTGCAACTTCAGATGGTCACTAAATGAACTGTTGTAAGTCGAGGACTATCTATGCAACTGACTAAATATTTCTGAGTTGTTAATACCTCTTGTTATTAATCCATTACTTATAGTATACGTCTATGCTTTTCTAACTATTTTATTATTGGTTATAGCAGTATTTTTCTATGTCAGCAGCTTTAAGATCTGAGTACTTAGCAACAGCATGAGAATCCTGAGATATTCATAGATCTTAAATGTTGTTAATCTTGAGAAACAGTACAGTTACAGAATCACAGGATTGTGTAATTCTGTGCTTCAGTTTAACAAATATTAACTGACATATCCTGATTGGCCATGACTTGGCATAATTAAGGTTTTGAATGACCTGGAAATGACTTCCAAAATTGCTGTTGTTTTTAACCATTTAGTTGTGTCCGACTCTTGGTGACTTTATAGGCAAGTGCTCTCCATGCTACTCTGACCCAACGCAGTTTCTTTCAATTGTATGTTCAACTTGGCATCAGATTTGATGTTATTGAGCCAGTGGGTTCTTTGCTTGCCCCTTCTTCTTTGTCATATAATAAAAATTTACACAATGGGATAGTTAAAATAATGAGTATCTTGATAGAGGTGGAACCATATCACATTGTTACCAAGAGATTGATTGATTGATTAGATTAGATTAGATTGATTAGATCCTTAGGAGCATTTCCTCCTCTGCCTATAACTTAATGCAGCTTGTAGAAAATGACAATATATATACCAAAATGTTGTTTTGCACAAAGCCCATCAGTGCAAGAAATCTAATACTAGGCTATTAAACCTTATTAAATAATTTGATTATTTGCTGAAAAAAAAATGAGAGCACAGAGAACTAGATTCCTGCTTCAATTGATTCTGGAAATATTGAGAACACACCTAAGCATATATTTCCTTGATAATGTTTACCTTAATATACATATAACTTTATGTTAACTTACTATATTTTCCATTGCAGGAAATCTGTGTTGGTATTCTGGGAAATATGGCCTGCTGCCAAGATACATGCATATCTATTAGTAAAGATGAGAACCTGGGGTAAGGTTTTTTTCATGATTTTCAGACCCCAGTTTTAGTTCCTGTTGCTACTAAAACACCATTTAGTACACACCGATTCTTAATAAAGAACGAAAGAAAAAATATTCTTGATCTTAACATTTGGAAGTCTTGGCACGTGGATATAAATGTTTCTCAAGGAGGAAGATACAGAAAACTCAGTGTCGTGTCCAAAAGTAAGAAGAAAAGGAATATTAGGGGGGGAAATGACTATACATCTGTATTAGCAAACGTTACCACGTACAATTTTTTTTGGGCCTGACTACATTAGCAGGATCTATATCTTTATTGCAATCTAATTTGTGCAGTTGTTTAACTTTCATGCTCCTTCCCCCACCCCAAAGCAACTCTATCTCTTTTCTCACTTCCATTAATTCTTCGTTTATCCTTTCAGCTGTGGGAACTGCAGTTTTAATATAGTGCGGATAGAACCTTATCAAGAATAGCCTGTATCTTAGAAATGCCCAGATAAAATCTTTGATTCCTCCTTTAAAAGATAACACCTGCTATTGCAAGGATCTAGTCAAACTTCTTTTTGCAGGGTTAAGGGAATCACGAGAAAGAGAAATGTTTTGGGAAAAGCAGTAGGGCTTGCCTGCAGCTTAATATTCTGTTTGATTTTTAAATGGGGAGCAAGATAGTAATTGCAGACACAAACCAAATAGAGAGGGCACGAACGAAAAGATTGACTAAAAGGGGCCATGCCTCTGGATATTTCCATATTTGCCAGACACTGTGAACCTGGTCATGTAAATAGGAACATGTCATGTGGGACATGAGTAGTTTAATGGTAAAAGCTGTGCTTTATGGACCAGTGATCTACCTGTTTAATGCTATAGTCATGCAGGTAGTCCATGCTTAGCAAGTGCCTCATTTAGCAACCATCGTGCATATGATGGTGATGAAAAAGTAATTATGACAGTCGTCACATTTATTTACACTTCAGAGACAAATTCCTTGTGTGTCCAATCACAGTTGCCCTGTCCTGTCCTACTTTACCCAACCCTACTAATGAGGTCTACCTTCCTGCTTCAGTGTCCTATATAACATCTTATATCTATAAAACAGAAGTCCAGGAGGGATGTTTGTTTGTATGTGCTCTATACAAACTTTCAGTCCTGGACCAATCTTGCTCAAACTTGGCAGATAGGTAGCTAAGGGTATGCAGATTTTATTAGAAATGTTACAAGTATATTTGTGTAGAACCAGGTATTTGGACTGATGTTGTAGATCAGGGCTGTCAAACTCTCAGCCCGTTGGCTGGATGCGTCGTGCACTGGCTACATCCACACTTGGTTTAGTGAAGGGAAAAAAATTGATACGTCGCATGATGACGCCGTGACAACGTGGGTTTGACACCCATTGTAGATCATTCTCTCTGAATCACTCAATAAATCAAGTAAGAATTAATGAAATATGTCAATCAATGTAGGGATAAAAAGTAGTGCTCTACAGCAGCAGTCCCCAACCTTTCCTGCTTGGCAGCCTGGTGGCAGAAGCGGGGATGGTTCTGTGTGAGTGGAAGCCTTGCATGCAAGTGGGCGCAGCTCCATCTGTGCAAGTGGTGGGTGTGAGCACGAGTGGAGCTGTGCGTGCATGTTCACCCACCATTTGTACAGCCCTGTTCCCAACGGGCTGCAGCCCAGAAGTGGGATGCAGCCTGGGGGGGTTGCGGACTCCTGTTCTACAGTATCACAAGCATCTCAGCATAAACAATCTATATATATATAAAAGAGAGGTGTGGGTCTGTGTGTGCCGTATACAAACTTACACCCCTGCACCAATCTGGCCCAAATTTCACACATACCTTCGTTAGACTTGTGAAATCAGCATGGGGGGGGGGTGTCCCCAAACTCTTTGCCCCCTCTTTGGCCTCAAAAAAGGGGGCAAAGGGGATCCCTCCTAACAACAGAAAAACTGGGAGAAAAATCTACACAGCACATGTGCAAAAACCGCACAAAAAATCTACACAGCGCATGTGCAAGGGGAGGTGCTGCTTGCTTTTCCTCTGCCGCCCGCCAAACGCGGTCCTCTTCTCCCATGGGGGGCATCTTAGCATATAAAAGGAGACCTGGAGACCTGGTGAGAGGCCAGTTTCTACTGCCGGAGGGGGCAGGGGGGAGCAGACTGTGTGTGAGAGTGTCTGTGTGCCTTCTTCAATCCCATTCAGCTTCTCAAAATCCTTGATGATCTGTCATCTTAGCCTATCAAAGGAGAGCTCGTGAGAGGCCAGTTTCTACTGCTGGAGGGGGTGGGTAGCGGCGTGTGTGTGTGTGTATCCCACTTCATCCCCCTGTCCCAGCTCCCTCATGGAGCAGCCCTCACATGGTAATGGTAAAAAGCCCCCCTTACCCACTTTAGGAAGTGAACAAGTTTTAAAAGTAGGACTGCCCCTGAAATTATATCCCCAATATTAATTTATCTCTGCAAGTACAGATCACTTACAGCATTTAACACAAACAAACACATTTATTTGGAAGAGAAGTTACAGCTCCCTCATTTACCTCTTCGTTGCCATTCCTCCTTCTCTTCCCCCACCTCCAAATGTGGCCATTAAGGTGGATTTCCATGTATGGGGGGCGGGGAATCCAAGACCCAGCTGCCAGTCTCCTGACAGACTCCCTCATGCCACGCACAGTGGCCACCGCTGACTGCCTTTGCTCTTCCAATAAGCAGCCACTCTGCTGGATCTGGATTGCACAGTGAATAAGCCACAATCTTCCTGGTCTCAGGGAGCTCTGCTTCTTTGAGGGTAAGGAACACAGAGGGGGGACATAGGAAGGAAGGAAGGAAGGAAGGAGAGAGGGAGGAACAAAGGCAGGAATGAAGGAAACATATGTGAGGGAGAAAGGAAGGAGATAGGGATGAGGAAGGGAGAAAGGAAGGAGGGAGGGAGGAGGCAGGATACTGGAAGGAAGGAATGAAGATGGCAGTCCAAAAATAAAATTACCTGGGCAACGCCGGGTAGGCAGCTAGTGCACTATAAACAGCATTCTAAGTTCAGACAGACCTGATGTTTATTGTCTCATTTACATGTGCTTCTCTGGACATATCTAGGATTTTTCAAGCAGTTTTGAGATGTTGGAATTGGCTAAGATCTAATTTATTTTGGAAATTGAGATTTGAAGGTATTATATTTGAATTTGGCAGTCAGTATTCAAAGTCAGCAAGAATTACTATGGGCTAATTCAAGAGTTGATTGAATAACCGACTTGGTGGTAGTCAAGTCATTATAGCAAAGCCTATCATACTATTCAATTTCCCTATTGCTTGGTTCTGTATATGGAAGAATATCTGCTACACTGTTGCCAACAAAAAAGCTCAAAAATAAATTTAATAATTGAATAAATTAAGATAGCTCTGAATCAACCCACAGGAATCTAATTCAGTTCAATGGTTTAATGCAGATTTATCAATTTGATCCAGAAAATAATTTTAATCCAAAGATTTGATTGAATCACTGTGAAACTAATTTTTTTTCCATGATCCTGTAATTCCTTAATTCAGGGTAACTGAATGGAGTTGAGTGTTTATTGGCTCAATGTGCTGTATGATATCTGTGCAGAGTTCACAACAGATATTTTTTCTTTGTGCCCTGAGAAAAAAAGATCCACCACTACCTAGGATTGAACTTCCAAACTTCTGAGCACAGGTGACCATCAGCAACATGGTGGCCTAAGGCTACTATATGAAGGCCTTAGACTACCATGCTGTTCTGCTAAGAAACTGAATCAAAATCTAATAATTCTACTGCTCTGCAAAACATTTTTTAAATACCCCAATAATATTAAATTCTAACAGAGGCTTTAAAAATCGCAAAAAAACAATTGCTTTTATAGCATGCTTAAATTCTACAGGGAAGAATGAATCTGACCTTGGTCAGGATGCAGCCACAAATAAAGAGACTTGAATATAGGAAATGTTTCTTTGATGCAGGACTACAAAATAAATTAATTTATTTTTAAGATAAATTGCATGAATATTTCTAAATAGCATCCATATTTCAGTAAGTACACTAGTACACTAGTACTATGAAATATTTCTTAAGTAAAACATGTGTATTAGGGGAAATTATATATAAACTCTAGATTTAGATGCACTCGTGGTATCTGATGACTGAGATAAATTATGGGTCTTCTCATAGAAGGGAAGGCAATATTTTAGACAGTGGGACATGAGTATGCACTACAAGCAACAATGTGCTAAAATATATTTTCAGAACTTGGAAATAACAAAGCAAAACAAAATACTACTATCTGTCACCAGCCTATTGATATAATAAAATGGTTCTGGAGTATTGTTGTGTGGTATCTAGTACTATGAAATAAATGAATTTCACATTCACATATGCACACATCACACCTTTTTTTAAAGTAGTTTTCTTTTATCATGACTTGAAATATTTTGGTATATTCCTTAGATTATAAATAAATTATAGTAATTACAGCTAGGCAACCACCACTAGTGAGCCAATAATGACTTTTATCACTTGATTAAATTTGTTGGATAGAATAGGACTTTGGGGATGAAACATGTTTTTTCTTTGTTGCTGTGCCCTTCTCTTTCTCTTTTTTTGTGTGCTTTCACTTTTCTCTTTTCCTGTTATTACCTGCTGGAAAGAGAGTGAGAGAGAAGAGAGAGGGGAAAGAGGGAGAGAGAGAGAGAGAGAGAGGCCACTATTATTCAGTTATTTCTGTCTGTCTACTTTTCTCCACACTCATACATTATTAATCCTACTGTGTGCCTGATTTAGTCCTTTTTGGTGCATCTGTGTAGTTTAGATCAGTTCCCCAATTTCTCTCTTTCATTGTCTTTTATTTTCCCCATATATACTCATTTAAAACAAAACAAGTTTAATCTCTCGGTTTCAAATGTATGGTTCAGTATGTGTGAATAACTGTGAGGTACTGTGTTTAAGGTCAGGTGTTTTTATATTACATATAAAATAATAAGGCATATCTAAGATGTTATTTTAAAATTTACCATGCAAAATTCAACTTCACATTAGCTTGTTGGTTATTAAAAAAAAACAATATACAACAAGGTTTAGAATGAGGACAAAGGAGAGATGGTTTGACACATATACACACATCAAAGGTAAACTAGTACATTTTATTCCTTCTTTTTGAGTCAATATCAATGTAGCAAAAGTGGAAGAACTACTATGCCATCTGCAACAAAGGAGACTGAAAGTAATGATATGGCAGTGGTGGCCTTTTTTACATTGAAATATGGAGAGCAGGAACTCATGAGAAGAGGAAATTCATTCATTTCTCTGCGAGCTTTTCTTCCCCACTAGTAGTTAGCACTGTTGTTGTTGTTGTTGCTATTATTTTGCTAAGTCTGCAGTAGAGAAAATTATATTTAATAGAAAACATGGAATCATTTTTAGCAAGGCAGAGATTTATCTGCAATTATTACAAAATGTGAAATGGGTAATATAATTAATATTTATTTAATATTTAAAAGCACCTCTCACCCTGACATCAACAGGAGGGCAAGACAAAAACCTCCCACATCCAGTCATTTCCTTTCCTAGATAGGATAGGCAATAATAACCATACAGTAGTGAACTATTCTACAAAGCACAGAAGATCCCAAAGGGACAAGTGGTGACTGAAAATCAGTATTAGTTGGCCAAACTTTCAGGTTGGTGGAACAAAAAAGCTTTATCCATCTAGTGGAAAGAGAACTCCATAATATGCCTTCGGAAATAAGAATGCCTCCTTCACAATCATGCAGGTTTTGTGTGTGTGTGTGGAGCAGGGATGGGCTGCTAGGGGTTTGGGAGAACCTCTTGCTAAGCATCTGTCCAGTTTGGAGACACACACACTCAGATCCCACTCCTGGCTGTATCTGTATTTCCTATCAATTTTATAAATGTTCTCTAGGTGAAACAGGATGATTTGAAATGTTCTGGAATCTCACTCTAGGCTTATACTCAAGTCAATAAGTTTTTCCAGTTTTCATAGGTAAAATTAGGTACCTCGGCTTATATTCGGGTTGACTTATATTCAAGTATATACGGTACCTCTTTATTTTTTATTTCGTATGATTTAAAATGTGTTTACTTGTTCATAATTATATTTATAATAGCAATATTTGGCTACATACTCAGATGTGATTATGGCAACTAATAATAATTAAAACTATATAATAATTTGGGAAAAAATCCAGTAATTTCCAATGTTGTTTATAATTTTTGTTTGGACTGTTCCTTCTTCTGTAGCCACCTTCCTGCCATTCTATATTTGCCTCCACCTTTGATAGCCTGCTGTCGGTAGCTTGTTCTCCTCGTCTATCATTCCTACTGAATGCCATGATAGCCATTGCAGGTGTAAGCGGGCATGCAGTTGTGCCCCTCTTCTTTTCAAGTAATAGTGTAAGTAAGAAAAGCAAGTTGACAGCACTGGTGACCCTTTCACAGATCAGTCAAAATAATTGGTACCTAATGGCTTCCTGAAGACACTTGGAGAATTTCAAGTGTCTTCAGGACACTTGATTACATCATTTGTTGGGAAAACTGCTGATGTGTGAAATATAGAGACAGTCAGGGTGGAACTATTGATCCTTTGCACTTTCTTCCCTATGCTCTGCACTCTGGGAGTAATGAAAAAGAAAATGGAATGACGATTAAAGCACTAGTAGCACTAGCAGAAAAATCCTTGGTAGAGATCAGATTATATGTGGATTGATTTCCATCTGAAGGCCAACTCACACCTTCTTACAGTAGCAGAAGTCATTGCCAATGCTCCTTTATCTGCCTCTGCTCCACCCACCCAAAATTGATTTTTTTGGCTAGGAACAGTTGCAACACTGCTTGGTCCATTATTTCTCCTCAGCAACTTTTCTGGGGATGTAACCATTTATTCAACTGAGTCCAGAATTTTATTATTCCTTCCTTAGCACATATCAACATTCCCTAATCTCTGCCTGTATATACTGTCTAGTCTGTCATATAATATTGAAGAAAAACTATTTTTTTAATTCCTCCAAATGAGTCTCCTTTACTATTCTCTCATGCTCTGATCTTCATGTCTCACAGCTTCTTTCCAACTTCTGTCTTCTTGCTGTAGTATCATTATCTGGTACATTTTTATCCAGGGCTCAGAATGTTGTTCTTTTGATTCCTTTTTTCTTTGCTTGGTCTTAACTGATGGATTCTGTCCACCTTCAGCTCCTTCTATCTTTGCAGGGATTTCTTATTTTCGTTTAACTTTCTGGGTTAGTTAGGTGTGTGTGTGTGTGTGTGTGTGTGTGTGTGTGTGTGAGAGAGAGAGAGAGAGAGAGAGAGAGAGAGAGAGAGAGAGAGAGAGATCAGTTTCCTCCTAATGCTGCAGTAATGTTTTGAACAAACATTAGAGTTCTGGATCCAAGTTTTGTTTTCTTTAACTGCACAAATTACTTCTCTTCCTTATATATTAGGAACTAAACATATGCCTGTACCTATTTAAAATCGTACTCCCCAGCAATGCCACTCTGTGTGGTGGAGGGTGGAAAAAAGGGACAATAGCTTTCTATACACATAGACAGCTTTTTTCTATTTCTAGTGGCTTTAGTGTGTGTATTTGTATTTTATGTGTGTGCTTGTATTTTATGTGTGTGCTTGTATATGTGCACACATACATATATGATTTTTTTTTTACTATAATGTCACTTCTGGATTCACTTCAATCTGAGTGAGAAGAAGGAAAAGAGGAATAAAAAATTTGTTTCTGAGCTTTTGAGTTTCTAGCCCTTTTGTCATGCAACTCTTGCAGGCCTCTAATCTATCCCTTTCCACCAGCCAGTTGACTTGGTGGGTCTTTCTCTTGGTTGCTGCTTGTTCCCGCTGAGTACCTACAAAATCTCACCAATCGTACAACAATTCCAGGAATGCCTCCATTTTCCTTAAGTGAACACCTGTCATTTTCTATCTAGAAGGCAGACATGCCTGCATCAAGAGGTTTAATAATTTAACAAACAATATGTAACTTTGGAATTTTTGTCCTGGTTCACCTCACCATGCACAGGTTAGAATGAATTGCATTAATGTTTTCTACTTTGCAAGTATTATCTAGGAAATGGTAATTGGTGCAGATAATTTTCTTAGATTTTAGATTCCAGTTTAGGGCTAATCTTTACATTTTAATGTGCACATGGTTGCTTATCTACCTTTGAAAATAAGATACATTTAAACCAATGTTTGTTATGTTGTTTAAACATGTAGATTTATATGGTAATTTCAAATCTGATATGATAGGAGTGGCATAATAAAGCAATCACAATTACTTGACACATTGAGAAAATTAAATTCTCTCTTGCTTCAAAACTGAAAAAAGGACCTCTGAAGAACTTTGCAATATGGAAAACATTTCAACTATTATTATTATTTACTTGATACAGAGTATTATTATTATTATTATTATTATTATTATTATTATTATTATTATTATTATTATTATTATTATTATTATTATT
>JANHGC010003193.1:67156-81650 GCA_027560395.1 Boaedon fuliginosus | reverse complement strand
TGAATTTAATAAGAGACTTAGAATAGGTGCTACTGAATTAGTTTCAATAATATTTGACTTACTTAATACAATCCCTAAGGAATTTTTAATAGAGGCAATGAGTCCTTTTCATGATTCATATCAGGGTAAACTTTTGTTCTCCTGATTCACAACTTCTAGAATTATAAAAAAATATCTTTTTTTCATTTAGCTATTCTTGGGTTGTTGAAATTGGAACTAGGGATGATTTAAAACCCTTGACTTCAATTTACCATGAATAAACTTAATCTGAGATTACCATAAAGAAGCTACAGCCTTATTCTACTTGAAGAGAAACTTTCACAGATATTTAACACATTAGATAGCACAATTTCACCTTTTCCCTTTTTTCTACTTATATTACTAATAACCTTCTAAATTAAATTACTTGTAGTAAATATAGCAATTAATGCTGAATGCTTAGTTAGTAACCATCTTCGGCTGCAAATCTTTTCCCCCCCTAATGTATCATAAATTAGTGTCACAAATTTGGGTTGCAGCTGTGCTACCACTTTTGTCCTTCTTCCTCCTTCACTAATTATTACAGAGCTTTTCCAATTGTAGTACTTCAGCTCATACTATTGTCTCCCTGCTGTTCCTCTCAGGACTTGAAAGCAAGAAGATCTTAAATTATAAAGCAGCTGGTAAGGCAAAAAAAAAAGACTGAAATGATGAAACACCAATAATAATTACCACTTTATAGTTATAATTGATTTTCCTCAAGGTGGTATAGAGTTCATTGGGTTATTGTGTCCAGTGTCAGTTTTTGGAACACTGATTGATTCTCAGCTTCCAGCATTAGTAGTTAGGCCCTAAACTTCATGTTTTTTAAAAGACAATTTCATTGTAGAATGATTTAGTACAAAAGAAAAAAACTACTTTGGATGGTAGCAATTGAATAAAACTAAAATAAACAACTACCTTTATATTAATGTGAACTTTTTATAGCAATATCCCTTCATCTCTGTCTTGTTTCCCCTCAACCAGAGACCATGACCTAGATATTTGTACTTTATATTAAATGTTACATATCATTAGTATCTATTTGAATCCTTTCATCATTCTGATTGATCTCAAGGCTTTTTCCCCCCTAAAAATCATATTTCAAAAGTCTACATTTGTCCTGTGTAAATATAGAGACCATTCTTGCTTTGATTTGGTTAGAGTCATACAATAGATGTATAATGTCAAATTTGCCATTTCTGCATCTTCTCCAAAATTGGTTTCCCAATATCATATTGTTGGCAAATGTTGCCAAATTTGTATTTCTGGCTGTAAGTATGTATCTTAGTAAATTGTGATTTTATGAATATCTTTATGTATTTTCTCCATATTTTTGAGGTGGTTTTACATAGTGAATACATAAATCTCAAGTACAATTGTGTTTAACACTTCAAAAAAGAACTGGAAAGCAGTAACAGGGAAGTTGGATCATGAATATAATGTGAAACTTCAGAAACCAACAATAAATATTCCTGTTGCCACATTATGGGTCAGTGATGGTAGTTGTTGCTGCTGTTGTTGCTGTTGCTACCTTAGAAAGAGGCTACAGGTCGTCCTTGCATAGTGACCCAAACTGGGACCAGAACTCTGTCATTAAGTAATACAGTTGTTAAATATGACCACAAATGTGACATCATGTGACCACAATGGATTACAATTTCACTTCTGCTGTGGATCTAAAAGAAATACCCACAAAGGTTAAGCAACAAATCATGTGACAATGATTTGCAATTTTACTGCCAGCTTCTGTATCAACTCTTTTTGTCAGAAGTGTGTTGTGGAGCATAGAAATGGCCATCACATGACTGTGGGGTATTGTTTGGGTTTAAGTGGGAGGAATGGTTGTAATGTTACTTTTTCAGTGATATCATAACTTCAAATGGTTACTAAACAGGACAGTTGTTAAGCGAGCACTACCTATAAGCTATTGATGTTTTTTATGGTCATCGTGTTACAGTGTTTGCCTTATCAGTTTTGATGGTTTGCTTATATTTGACCCTATATTCATGAATTCTGATGTCCAGCAGTCACCACATTTTGAAATGAATTGCTAGGAAACTAGGAGAGAAAAGCATCTCCTCAAATAACAGTCAGACTCCCTGTACCACAGGGAGAAATTCACTGCTTAAAGTTGGTGTAGCGGAAGAAAATTTCCAGCCAGGACCAGGATAGTTCATTATTTTCCAGAAATGCTGCTGTTTAATAACAGAAGTTTCAGTTTCATGATCAGATTTACAGCCACATGTAAAAGTAATCTGCACCTGTCTGTTGGTTATAATGTTCAGACAGGGATATTACAATTATTTGGGATAATAGTAGTAAGCATAAAGCACCTCATTTTGAAAATCTCTGTTTTAATCAAATAGATGTCTACTTTGAAATTTCCACCAATGCCTAACAAAGTCTCTGTAATTCCCTTAGGTGATTGGCTAATGGTTGAACAGCTAGCTATGTACTGCTGCTGTCACCTTTCTTTTCCTGGGTAAACCCTCAGTGAACCATACTATCAGCATGCTCCTGCCTGCAGTCTTTACTTTTGCTTTGTTAGACAGCCTGACGAGACTTGCCTATTGAATTTCTTCCTTTTCGGCATCAAAGAGACTAGCCGTACCCTCCAATTTTTTAATAGATTCTATTATAGTGGAGACCACCAATTCATTTCACCAGAGATAGCTAGCCATTGTAAAGAGCAATTATATATAATGAGAATCTCATGGTTTGCAGTCATTCTTTTTCAAGAGACACACAGTGTTGGGCTTATCAAGACAAGTGAAAGAACTAATATATTGATAATAAAGCACAGTGCCCTTGAGGATCGTTGGGCTACCCATTTATGCATTTATGAAGTTAATCAGTTTTCAGAAAGGTGTAGGAGTCCCTGTTATATAGTGTTTAGAGAAGTTCAGAATATTGTCTGGAAATGAATCTCCCTTGTTATTATCATCTGAATGTGAGAAAGAAGAGAGAATCTGAAAATTCATTTCAGTTTTGCCTCACAACCTCAAGATGCTCACCTCATTGAAATTCAGCCATTGTTTTATCTACAATAAGCAAGTTTATTATGAGAATACTTTTAATATTCTCTCCTTTTCATTTTTATCCTGGATTATATAGTTCTATATTTCCTAAGTATCATTCATACCAATATTATTTATCTGTCGCCAGCTTGGCTTCGGCTTCTGGAACTCATTGACTGCTGCATTTCTGCTATTTACAATTGCTATAGTTTTTCTTCCCAAGGCATTTTCTATACCTATAAATATCTAGATAATTATTTATTATTTATTTATTTGTATACTTGCATTAATAATTTTTGTTACTATGTAAATATTTTGTATCCATGTAAATATGCTTGTGATAATTGCTTTTGACCCATTGTCCTTTCTAACCCATTTCTTGTGTTGGCTGCTTTTCTTCCTAGCATAAGTTTTCCATGCGTTCTTCAGTAATTGATCTACATGATTAGAAAGTTTAGAAATAAACAAACAAAAATAACACATTTCAGTATTCTCTGAATACTGAATCATATTTGTCTGTGATAATGGTATAGCACTACTGAAAATTTGGGAATGGAGTTTACTGAAAATGACTAATGGAGATACACTAACACCAATATACGGTAGCTAGTTGATATTTACTTAATTAAGGTCCCTTTTGGTTTCACCCTCAAGAGGATGGTTCTCATATCATATTATGTTCTCTATTTACATTTGACTTATTTTGTGTGAACCTAGTTACAAGATATTGTATAGGTCAGAATACTATATGAATCTTAATACTCTGCAGATTCAACAAATCATAGTTCAGAAAGATACATGTATGTGACATTAAATCTGTGATAATCAATCCATGCATGCAAGTGGTCAATATGTACTATCCTTTTCAAGCAGTGAACATGCCCATGTAAGATCATTTTTAGATAAATAAAAGCAGATACTTGAATTATGTAATATATTTATGAATAACTGGTCAAGTTTTATTTATTTAATACAGTACAGTATATTCAAATACTAAATTTATTTTTCAGTAACATAAATTATTCCCATGTAGTTAGGAATAATATTAATATTTAATTGGTCACTGCTTTAAATGTGTAATAATGACAGAAGAAATGTTGGAAGACAATCTTATTTTTCTTTAAATAGAACACTCTGTAACTTTTGTTGTAATGGAAAAACAATCTTATTAAATTGAAAAAAAATCTCTCCAGTACTAGCAGGTATTTGGTTTCAAATATAGATGTTGCATGAATTAGCCAATATTGTCAGAAAAGAGTAATATGTCATACAAGCAATGAGCATAGGAGATCCAATGTGCAGAACTTTTTTTTCCTGTAGAACAAATAATAATACTCAGTAAATATGCACCTCTTTATTTAGCAGACAACACCATTTTTGTGGAATATGCCTTTTTCCAGCCAACGATTTAAGAAACTCAGCATACTCTTCAAATTCAGCCAAAATTATCACAATCAGGTACTTTGAAAGCCACAGATGGAGCTATCCAGTCAGTAGCCAACACAATGCTGTTATTTTCCCACAGAAAAAGTTCCTGTGGTCAATGGAAAATCACTAAGCAATGATTTGTCATGCTGTGCAATTGAATGATATGGGTTATAACAACTATTGTAACTTACAGTTTCAAATGGCTAGTGCATTAAACAGTACCATATGGTTGAATAGGGAAAAACAGAATCTTTCAACAGTTTTTCACCATCATTTTGCAGCATAAAAGGCAAAAGATAAAAAAAAGAATATTAATAGTGATATAAATGTGTACATTTGCTTAGGATGCTTATAAGTAAGCAGTCTTTGACAATCAAATGTTTTCCAATTTGTATACATCAAATTTTGGATACGAAGATGTGGATATGAAACTCCAGATTTTTCTAAAGCTGAAATCCCAATTATAGCAATAGCAGCAGGAAGCTTAGGAAGAAAATGTCAAATGTGTTACTGTTTGTTTCCATAAAATTATGCATTCCACCTCCCACCCCCCTAAAAAAAAATTAGGCTGAACAAGACTCAAAATCAGAGAGCTCTTAGTTCCTAATAGAAAGCATTTAGCAGTTGTTAATAATGCCTTGCTATAAATGAAAGTGAGTCATACCAATCAATGCATTATATTTGATCGATTACTTCTGAATTGTAAATCCAAATCAGAGTGCCCTTTTAGGCTAAAGAAGGCAGGAAAAATATTGTAATTACATTAAATAAATTTAATTTAAATTTGATTTAGACTCGTTCTTTTGTCATTTCACACTTGGTCACTGAATAGCACTTTCATGGCATGCCATGTTTATCATTCTAAAGGACAAAAATATGTTAATATATTTTCTAGGAGCCAGAAAATATGTCCAACTCCTGTTCTTTGGTGGTATTTTGTTGATGGGATGCAGTTTTCTGTGGATGAATGAGATTTACTAATTCCTCATTGCGATAACTGCCTTTGAAAAGAATATCTGGAAAATAAATGTATCAATTTTATTTTATTTATGTAGCCACTCCTATCACAAAATATTATGGTTTCCACACAACTTTCCGAGGTACCTTGTAGGATAAAGAAATAATTATTCCTGCCTGCCTGCCTGCCGGCCTACCTGTCCATTCACCAAGTTACTCTATGTAACCAACAAGTTAAAAGCAAGAAAAAGGTTTCATCCCTTATTAAAAACCACTAAGAACAGGCTTAGTACTATGCTGATTTCCTCACAGGAAAGGGGAAGACCTTAGTCTTCAAGGAGGAACACTGTGTCCCTTACCATAAGCAGCATTCTTCACTTCATTATTAGACATCTGAAAAACTACAATCCTATTTTAATTGTTCCCTAAGACTGGAGATATACAACTTTTGAGCTCCTGGGCTGAGATGTCTATGAAGCTTGTACTCAATTTGCTGTATTTTTTTTTTCTTGCTGCTTTCATTAACAGTATTTGTTTTGTTTAAATAGCCTTTCCCTTTATGTATGCAGGTAGCCAGATAGCTAAGTAGATTTTCTCTAACAGGAAACAAAGAAAGAACACAACCGAAGGGCAATGTTCGTCATTAAATTGAGAGAAAAAAAATCATTTAATTAGAAGTCATTTACTTTTACTATCTCATATGTTCACACAGTTTTTAACCTTTTACATTTTTTAAAAAAAATAATGGATCTATTTATAATAGTGTAAACATAGATTAATTCCCTTGCACATAAAGGTGAAATGAAAGAAAAACCCACCAATACTTTTTATCGCATCTATAAAGTCAAGCTTTGAGGGAAATAGATCACGTGACTGAAAAACTTATCTAATTAGTCATAGTTGAAAAGGATGGCACATTTAAGAATCATATTTGTGTAAGTAAAATTTACAATTTGCTTGTACTAACATACAACTAGAAAATAAATATGTAAAAATTGCTTTTTTTTGTAGCTATCAATGCAATATAGTACATACCAAACATGAAAGAATACACAACAATATACAGATTATAAAAACTTTTGCTGAGCATTTTGAATATGTTAATCTTTACTAATTATTTTTATGTATTGTAATTTCTTTTGTTCACCTAATTATATTTATTCAATGCCCGCTTCAGGAATTCAGATGAAAATACAGAATATTGCATCAGCCTAAAAATCGGCAAAAATCCAATTGCTTCATAATTTGTTGAAATTAACATCTTGGACAAATATTTTTCTCCACTTATATTGTAATGAACTTTTAAGAATATTAATGTCAGCTACTTGAATTTACCCAGTAATCTTAAAAATTCCCTCACAGTTTCTCCAGTATATCAAACCTCTCTTCCTTGTAGTTAAAAAGAAAATATTAAAGAATATCTAACTCTAAGATATGAGTGATGCTAAAGAAATATTTTCTTTTTCCTGGATATTTTGGTCCCATTTAGGTATTTGGACAAAAGAATCAAGCACACATATTCTTTCATCAATGTTTTACCAAATATATGTATTTTGTTTGCATTTTCCTTATACATAATTTATGTTGTAAGTAGCTTTTTTATATTAAAATGTAGTTTTGTGCATACTTTACTCTGGTATCAACATATTTGGTATGTATTTTTCCTAGTGGATGCGTTTTCTGGATTATATTTTATTGAAAAGTAAGCACCTGAAAAATTATTTAAAATGTGTATTTTAACATGCGTTTATGTATAAAGAAGTATTCGGAGTGTTAAATCAATTTATTAATATAGAATTGCTCTGAATTACTTTTTCAAAAATCTCTACAAATTGAGAAGGGTTGTAGTCTTAAAAGCCATTCTACAGATAACTTAAAAGATTTTCAAAGGAATAAGAATACTAAATATTTACTTAATATATTAATTAATAAATAATACTAAAGAGAAATAATTTGGTGTAATTGTTAAAGTGCTGGCCTAGAAACCAAGAGACTATGACTTCTAGGCTTTCCTTAGACATGAAAGCCAACTGGATGACTTTGGGCCACTCATTCTCTCTTAACCCAATCCAGCTACAAGCTGGTTTTCTAAGGAAGATAAAAGGCAGGAGTATTAGGTATGTTTGTACCCTGAGTTGAGCATATATGGATTAAAATATTATAATATAAGATATTAAGAAATGATATGATGCATCTACTACCTCAGAAGTTTGAAAGTTATAGTATAGTTTTATGAAAAATATTGATTTATTTAATTTTAGTCACCTTGAGTAGTTACTAGGAAGGCAGGAAGGCAGGCAATCAATCAATCAATCAATCAAATAAATAAAAATCCATTTCATCAGATGGGATCCACAAATGCTCATGCAAAAACAAATTAATCTTTAAGATGTCATACTACTCTAGTGCCTGCTGTAAAATAATAATGACACTAATTTTGAAACTAATCTATTTATGGTGTCTTTACGGGCAAAGTGAAGCATGAAATAAACAATCATTACACATTCCAATTAAGTATTTAAAATATCATAGCATCAGTTTAAACAATATAACATCTAGAATATTTTAAATTAAACAGACATGTTTAATTATTGGCCCATGTTTAATGTTTTCAAATTCTCAATTATGGGGATATCTGTGAAAGCATTTTTTATTAATGACAGGCAATCTAAAATATCTTTATGACCAACCTGTGAGAGAAAGTGGCATCTTAGGTTGCTCAAGGTGTGAGAAAATTGGTGTGGATACCAATACTAATACACATAATCTGATTCAAAGCAATTATTGGTTTTAAAATCAAAACCAGCTCTGAACTAAATTCAAAAATTAATAAACTATTAATGTGAAAGGTACAGCAAAAAATACAATGGTCATGAGCCAACAATTATTTACCAAGAAACCATAGGCAAAAAATTGAAATGCAACATGTTACTTTAATTTATCAAATATATTACATTTTGATCCCAACTGTCCAGCTGATAACCAGCTGCAGGTGCACAAAACATGGATACATATTATCATCCTTCTCTTGTTTTAATTAATTCTTGAAGGAAGATTCCTGTCTCTGCCCTCCAAGTATCTAAATAGGACAAAGTTGAAGAAAAAGAACTGGTTATAGCAGAAACAATAGAAAAGAACAAACAAGGAGTGAAACAGAACAAGGATGAACTATAATGGAAAGAATCTATAAGAGAAGGGAATGGAATTGCATTAAAGGGCAAAGAAAATGAAGAATTATAAAGTTCTGTTTAGCTGCTGTGGAACCTACAAGGAAGTAAAGTGAGCAAGCAGGGAAATATCACACTGCAGACAATACGGAGCAAAGTGAGCCTGGAATAAAATGCAGAGAGTGATTGAAAATTAAAGTAATGAAATTAGTCTAATGAAATTAGGCTGTTCTCGCCCAACTCTTATGCCTTGCTTATCTGATCCACCTTGCACAAATTATTCCATCACAATATATCTGTAATAACTGAGAAGCTTGAGGGATATTACTAACCCTTGAGAATATAGAATGAATGCCTCTTCAAGAGCAAAGTAATATAAGTTATATAGCATGTAACCTGCAATATTTCTGCAGGGCACAGGATTCTTCTAGGAGTCACATAATAAAGGCTGAATTTCCTAATATTCTGTCATCTAGAATGATATAAATAAGAATAAACCAATATATATTGTACATAAAATAAGGTATTGCGGAGAAATAGTTTATCTGTTTTTCCTTTTTTCCAATGAGATGTGCAGGTATTTGGATTCTATCACCCTCAGCTTTCAAGCAACTTTAAACATATAATTAGAGTTTCTAAAGCTGGAAGGGTGAAATGGAGGAAGAGTTTGTATCTATTCACATCCAGGGTTGAAGCTGTGGTCTTTGACTGCTAAGGGGGAAAAATAGGTGGTACTTTAGCTTCTCCATGCTGCCCAGAGACTATTGATTTGTAATCTTCATTACTTTAAAATAGTTATTTTGGGGACATATCAGTTTATAATCTAAACTCTTAAAATAATCCATTATAAACACAATTTATTAATACTATCAGATTGTATGTATGCACACGTACACATGTATAAAATAGCTATATATGTAATGTTTAACAATATTTAATTGTGGAAAGTAAACTAAAGTATAGTGTTTTCCATAAGAGTGTGAGATCAGAAGAGAATGATATATCTGACTTTTATGTAAAAGTACATAGGATAGAAACCAGATTATGAAAAAATAAGCAACCCTGAAAAAGGAGATACTTGTGCATTATAATTTTGAATACTTAAAAAAATCAAGAGTTCAGTTTTTTTCTCTTCATATGCCAAATTTCCCATTTAACATGAACATATAACCAACATTGATGAAATTGAAAATTTTTACTTTAGTGATCCATTATTTTCAAGGAAACTAAATCATAAGATTGAAAGCTAACATTACATTTTCCCTGATTTAAACCTCTATTCTGAAAAGATAGACCTGCCATTCCAATACCAGAAGGTATAACAGGCTACATAACTTATACATTTTCTTTCAGAAATCATTTATATAGTGGCAATGGAATATAAACTATATCAGCTGGTCTGTTTTGCATCTATTCCTGGTATTTGTCTGACAAGATACTGGAGTGATATATCTACCTTATAAGTTTCCCTTCTCTCCTGTTCTGAGCTCTCATTAGTCTTTATTTTTCCATATTTGGAAGTTTTGTTTTTTGAAATAAGCATTATTTTGTGCTTATGTACAAGTAGGTTTGCTTTAGAATATTTATGTTGCTTTTATTATAAGTTGTATAATACAGTAACTGTCTGAACATTTAAACAAATTCTATGTTTTAACATAAACAAAAGACAGATAAAAATAAAATAAAACTTTAAAAGACACTGCACTTTTGAGCTGGACAAATTTTAAAGTTTTAAGAAGGAAGTTTCATAATGTCATTTTTTTAATGTAACAATTGCAAAAGCTTGATTGAACTGATTTTTTTACAAATATCTCCTGGTTTTTTAAATTTCCAAGAATGTAGTACAAGGTAACATGTTAAAAAATGTGTGTGTGTGGAGAGGAAAGGTATTTATTTAATACTGAACCTGTTCTTTATTTTGTAAATACAGATTTTTATTATTATTATTATTATTATTATTATTATTATTATTATTATTATTATTATTATTTCAATGGCAAAAATTTACACAGGAAGGTGATTTCATACATCTCTGCTTGGATAGGTTTCTCTGAGGATAGACTGTATGTCCTCTCCAAATGAATAATAGAAAGCCTTAGATTGGCTTTCACTGACTTATTCACTTTAAAATTTTCCTTCAATTCTCAGAGCAACTTAACAGCCCCTTTAGCACTTGAAAGGACATGATTTGCATAGAGTGCAAAGGAGGAGTCTGGGGGAAGATACGACTAAAAGTGGGGCAGACAAGGCTATATAGATTGAATTTAAAAAAAAAACCACATTCAAACAAGTAAGAGAAATTCTTAACATTGTTATTAAGGAGTAAAACAATCTGCCCAGAACAGTGGTGGACTGCCTCTCTGGAACTTTCCAGTAAGGGTTCTATTGGTACCTTTCAGAGAAGTGAATCCTTGCACTGAGCTGTGAATCATTTCTGTCCATCTATTATTCTGTGTATATCTGAGGACTGAAACTGTTGAAGCTACAACTTGCATATAATAAATGGATATATAGACTCATGAGTTCCTAGGATTGTTGACAAGCTTAGTGTTCAAATTGTATTTGCATATAATTGAAGAATCTATGAAACTGCTGCAGCATCACAATGTGGCGCAATGTATTGCAGGTCCTGTCTTGGCCTGAAATGTAACAGAAATGAGTAAATATTCTGAAAATTTGGGCTCCATTTAATATCTTGAAATACAATTTCTAATCTCTTTGAGATGAATACTGACTTATCCCCTAATATATTTAATGTGGAATACTTAGGGGATCTGAATGTAAAACATCCACTTTTCCAACACTTTGCTGCTGATTCAGAGGATGAGTATATTTTTTTAATGAAATGACCAGATTCTTCATATTACCAAATATGCACCTTGTGCACATGAGCAAAGCTTTCCTTGAATAGAGAGATAAACTATGCTGGCTCCCATCTGGATGAGATTCTGAAGTCTAGTATAAGCATAGGAGCTATTAACTAGAGCAAAGTCTGCCTCACTTGTTGCACTAGTTGTTTCTTTATTTTATTTATTTATTTATTTAAATGTAATTTTACAATTTACATTATAAATTATAATGTAATTTATTTATCCAGATCAGGTCTGGACTATCATGATGCATTGACAATTTGATGCTGACTTTTAGCTGTAGTTTTCATACTGCTTTTTGCCGTTCCAGCCATGGTAGCAAACCGGTATCCCTAGAAGCATGCACTCATGAGCTTAGCAATAGAAGACTCAGGATGATCTGGCAAGTTGCGTTTACTGCAGCTGTGGTAAGAAGCCTTATAATTAGGAAAATCAGCTATTGGCTATATATCAGCTATATATCAGCTATATCAGTATTAAAACCCTACATCTTTTTATTCTGCCCTATGTGGTAATAAACTTTCTGATACCAAATTGTGCACCATGGATTTGGAAAGCACCTTTTTTTCTGTAGTTACTCCTTCAGATCTCTTAAAGTGTATGCTCCATCAAAACATATAAATTGGGGCAAATCAGTTCAAACAACAGTTTGAAGACTGATAATCAGAACAATATAAGAAACAGTTGGAAGTTGCCATGTAGGCCATAAATGCATTCTTCAACAATGATAGATAAGCAGAATTTTGAAAACAAAACTTATGAGAAAATTTATAAATAGCTATTCAGTTCAAACTGAGATGAAGATAAAATTTTAATTGCTACTAGGGAAATCTTCCTTTCAGATTAGCGGGAATGGAATTGGATATTTTGTTGACACTCTTAGTCACGTAACTGTTTAGTGCAAGACTGCTATATAACTATAAAAGAGAAGGCCTTATTCATAAGGGGATGTAAATATTGATTATATTCATGCCTGGTTAAAACTTTTTTATTAACCATGTCTTTTAGTTTTACTGAATTATTTCAGTTTTTAACACACACACACACAGAGTCTCTCTCACACAGAGTAACATACTGCACACACACACACACACACACACACATATGGACAAGCAGACATATACATATACATGCTGTGTGGGGGGGTATGCTGTTTATCACTCTGGAAGTTATTGGATGAATTGTGATATGAAAATTGATTCAACCAAATGAAGAAGTGAAAAAAAAATGATAACTCACTCATCAGTATTTATTTCAGCAGTATTTTTTTTCTTTCTTCTCTTAAAATGTAATATGTCCTATTTAGAGGTAGGTCATTTCTAGTAGCCCTTCCAAAATGTATTATGTAGAATTGTCTGCTATATACCGAATAAGTTACTTATTTCGTGAATTCAGCCCTACACAGTAAGGCATTTATTTTCCTAAAGCTGCAACCAAAACATGTTGATAGCATCTTAGGAATGAATATTGGAGTCACCAAGCAATGATCCATGAGGTTATGTTTTATAGCCTTGAAAAAACAAAACAGTTTTATCAAGCACAATATGGATGGTTATCATAAAGCAAAGATAAGCTTTTATATCTCTTAAATTATTTATGCAGTGCTTTCCATATCAAAAGAGTATAATATATGAAATTCACAAGTATTTTTCAAAGTACAACTTATATATAGATCATACAACATGGAATATAATGCATTGAAAACAAACAAGAAAAGTTTATAAGATGTAGAAGCAAAAACTAATATAACACAGCTTGAATACATTTGCTGCTATATCTTGGCAAATGACTTACCTTGTACAACTGATGATAACTTAGAGGTAACTAATCATATAAACTCTCTGCTTTTGTTTCAAGTCCTCAAGTCCTTTACCTTACTGGAAGAGCATAAAGTAATAAACTAACACAAAGAAAAGCAAAATCCTACAGAGTATCTGGAACAGTCCTTTTTTTGGAATTCTGTTCTAATTCTTCCCTCTGTATCCAGAGGTTAAAAGACCAAATTGATTTTCACTTGGTTTCCTACAACATAGTTGAATCAGTTAAGGTAGGTAATTAAAAATTACCTCAGGGACTCTTGGGGATCTGGATGTTAATCTTAGCCCAGATATGACTTTATTTCAGAGTTCGTAATATATAAGTGACTTTTAAATGATCCAGTTCAATATGTTGAACAAGTGAGATTGTCAGGTTAAACTGGATTTGTAACATTCCTCTTCCTAATCTTCATCTTCCTGTGGTGTTTATTAATGAATAGGATACTATGTGAGAAAGCCAGACAGCTGGCTATGGCCTCAAGTACAGAAGGTTTTGTGTGAGATTCACTTTTGGTTATATTTATTTCTTAGGTAGATGAGGTAGCTATGACTCATATATGAAAACTCATGAGATTAAATTCAGGAGAGAACAGAAGTAGTTTTAAGTCCTCATTAAATTGAAGCTTAACAATAAGAAACATGACCATTCCAAAAAAGTACAAAATTCCTAATATAGTTAATACAAGTTTTGATACTATACACCAATTTCTAAATTTTAAATATTAAGTTAACGACTTAAAGGAATATTGACCAGAAGGTCCCTTCTAGCAGTACGATGTGATCTTACCCACATTAAAACAAAATGTGGTCCTTTCTCTTGTGAGCCTTTTCTTGCTCTTTGTAGTTCAAAAGGAGTTTCTGCTGTCTCTACAAGAACTGTATGTAGAAATAACTAGGAGAGGCAACTTCAAGCAATTTCCCTGGAAGACGCCATTTTAACTCCTAGTTAAGATTCCCAAGAAAGTCCACAAAAGCTAGTGACTTCTGCCTGAGTTGTTATCTAAATATTGTTGCTGCTAGTCTTGTGTTTAAGTCAGTGTCCATGACATTTCTATCCATGATAATCAATCACTCAACCTAACATGTACTTTAGAAAATGACTGAAAAGTTGTCCTTTTGTGATGCAAGCAGCATGCAAAATCACACCCCTCTGCTCTGTCTTTTTCTGAATTGTACTCCAAAAACATTTGTCTAATTTTTAATGAAATTAGTGGTTA